>OY744475.1:16597513-16675733 GCA_963556175.1 Tipula confusa
AACTTATAAAATATATAAAAATATAAAAATAAAAAATTGTAAAATACATAAAAAATAAAAAAAATACAAAAATTATACAAATAATTCAATTTTTTAACATTTACATGCTATTTGAGCAGCTGTCAATTCTGAAGCTGCCATCCCCTGGCATTCGACAAGCAAAACCACGGCACTACAAAAAATGGTACGATACACGCCTCAACAACGCACCGAAACTGTAAAAAATCACTACAAAAATGATCCGGATTTTCATCTAAAAATCATCTTCAGTGATGAGGCCCACTCTCACCGCGTAGGTCACGTTAATAACAAGAATTGTCTCATTTGGGACTCAGAAAACCGAAGAACGATTGTTGAAAAGCTTCATCCTCAACGCGTCACTGCTTGGTGCTGTTTTTTTTGGGCTGGCGGTGTGTTACTTCTTCAAAAAATAGGTCCATGCAACTGTTACGGTGAATGGACTGCACTATCGAGCCATGATTAATTACCCTTTATGACCGGAATTTGTAAATATTGATGTGGACGACGTTTATTTTCAGCAAGAGCGCGCCACGCGCCACACAAGCTGCGAAACAATTGCCATTTTGCAAGAAAATTTTCCTAACCGTGCCATCTCTCGAAGAGGCGATCACAACCGGCCACCGAGATCCTGTGATTTAACACCTTCAGACCCCCTTCTTTAAGCCACATGAAAGATCAGGTCTATATCAATGCTCCACAATCGATTCAGGACCTTAACGATGGAATTCGTGAAGTTATCGAGGACACTCAGCCACAAATGTGCAAACTGGTAATGGAAAATATAATGAAAACGACATGATGCTGCAAGCGCAGCCGTGACGGCCATCTGGGTGATATCCCCCCCCTCCTTCCTACACTAAAACAAACATTCATTGATTTCCTTCAAAAAACATTCCTTCTTCTACATCACAATGAAACCTCTTATTGGAAAACTCCATATAAGAGAATAAAATAACCATGCACTAAAAACAAAATAACTAAAAATTACTGTAACGGTGACACTTTTATAATTTTTACTTTTTTCTCCTTTTTCTATTCTTCTTTTGTTATATACACAAAATAAATTTAATATTTTTTGGTGTACATAACAATACATGCACAATATAAATGAAACATGTATATAATAATATTACATACATTACTGTACAGATTCACAAAACAAAAACAAAAACAGGTAACACAATATTTCGCCCATGAAATGCATTTAAATGTATTGAGTAGTCATATAAGAACAAGATAGTTTTACAAGAGTAAAAAATCAATCATTCATAACCTTTGTTATATACTAAAATTTTGTACATACATGTTATACCTTAATAATATGAACTCAATACATTACCATGCATTTCCATATATACCATATACCAACTACAATATATAACCCTTCTATACACATAACAGAAATTTATTAAAATAAAAATTTATTTATTAAAATAAAGATTAGTACTTGGTCTCTGGGAAAGCGACAGAGTACACAATCCACTTCACTATTTCCTAAACTTTTGCACTAAGAACATGCACACTTTTAAAACATTTACACTTAAAACTTTTTAACTATTTCACTTTATATTTACACACACAAACATTGAAACTAAAAATAAAATGAAATGAATTTTAAATGAAGAGATCGACAAAAACACGTCCGATCTCTTCAACGATCAACGATCGACCCTATTATTCTGTATGCCTAATGAACAAAAAAATCAACAAAAATGGGTGGCTTTATAATTGAACGCATAAAAAATCTCATCCATGTAAACATTGTACATTTTGAGACACTTTTCTTTGCCGAGTATTACGTTTTTCCGTGTATTTTTCATGTTTATTTCTATTGTAACAGCATGTTTTTCGCATAGAAAAGTGAACGGAAATCCGTATGAGTTGCATATTTGGTTATAGTGGTTAATATTGGTTATGATCTCCATTCAACATCTATTTCCCTATATACCATGTTAATAGAACTAATTCTATTCTACCTACGAGAATCCCACTAAAATAATATACAAGATGAAACTGTTCAAAAATAACATTTGTATTTATTACCACTCTATATACATATACTATGTCTATAAGTACTGCTACACGAGGAGAAAGAAACAGAAAATAAAGAAAAACGTTTGATGCACAATTTTTAGACAAAGATACATATTAAAACAAAAATTATTAACCACTTTTACATAAATGCCAAGAACCATTTCACTAATAACCATTTCCGAACTGCGAAAAAAAAACAAAAATAAACACACCGCATGAAATTAAAACATGGTAAAAACTTGAACTGGACATTTGCTCTATAAAACTTGACAACACAAATTTATATAAGTTACATCTCGAACACAATCGACAATTTGTACCTGTACTCTGGGACAAGCGACAGAGTTCCTAAAACTATAAAACTCCACAACACAATCATATCAATATGTAGAAACATAAATTCACTTCACACCCTTTTATATTATATACTTTTAAATTATATAAAAGTATTAAAATTTATGAAACTACATTTATAGTCCACCATTTTTCAAAAATTTAACACTTATTTATTTATTTTTTCAATACAAATAAAGATACGACACAACACAACGTACCACTTTTATTTTTATTTGTTTATATAATTTTTATTTTAATTATTTTTATCTTATAATATATAATATACAACTCTTAAAAAAATTTAAAAAAATTTTAATTTGAGAGATCGAACGAAACACGTCCGATCTCAATCACAACTCAATCATCACCCTGAGTAGATTAATGAATGAGGCGAGTCAAAAAAATAATAACAAAAAAATATGAAGCGATTTGCCCGTTTCAAAAATGTGGGAAGTACTAGATTTAGTACATTGTCACTAACACAAAGATAAAACAAAACACAATCAAATAAATTTGTATACTACACATCTTGTACGTATACGAAAGACTCATGCCTCATGCCTCATGTTGCAACCAAAGTCGACGTAGAATTTGATATCGACATCCTCATTTTTCGGTTCGTTTCTCGGCTTATAGATGTCGATTTGTTTTTTACAGAAGTAGTGACTTTATTAATTGATAAATTTTACAATGTTGTATCTCATGTTGTTTGAAGATGTCGATTTCGTTGAATGTAAATCGCGCATTAGTTCGGGCCAGTCGAAAGGTAAATTCCATTTACTAATAAATTATAATTTAAGTACATTTACATTTACCTTATAGAGCGTATCAATTTAAAAAAAATCTCAAAATTTGTTTATTGGTATACCGTGTAGTATAGCGGGGAGGGCCAAATCATTGGTGTATTGGACATTATAAACGTCAAAACTTATTGGTAAGTTATCAAAATGGATCCAGGAAATAATATAGTTAGAGAAAATGAAATTTTAAAACTAATAATTTTGCTGTGTGGCGAAATGGCTAAACTTTTAAACAAATATTTAGATTTGCAAGATTTGTGTCGGGTATCTCAGATCGGCCAACTATACAGAACTGAAAAATTTCCTCCGGAAGTCAATTTTTTGTTGTGCGATGCGGAATACCAGTGAAGATTAAAGCGTGTCTGTGCCTTAACATATTCTGAGTCACAGACACGCTTTAATCATGCCCTTTCTAAAGTACGAATTAAGCACTAAGTACAATTAAGCACACTTTTGGGATGATGAAGACAAGATAGAGATCTATTTTCATGAAAACCTTAGAGCTCGAATAACAAGGTGCGTTATGGTCGCATGTGCTTGTTGAGTGATGCATACAACATTTGTTTGCCTACAAATGATTTCAGCGACATTGAGTGCATAGAATTAAATGATAATTATGCAAGTGCTACCAGAGATAATCTGGATGCAGCAGCATTCCAAAAAATAACTGACAATAAACTGACTCGACAGTACTCTTTTAAACAATAAACGCAGCTAGAAAAGACGCTGTCTTCGGTGCTACTCTGGTGAAAAAAATCTTTTATCATAATTTTTAAATTATTGGAAAGTTCAAATGGATATGCAGGATTATAGTCATAATGTAATCAGTTTCTCTATTAAATATGTATATCAAATATACAATCGATCAACTGAATGTTGTGAAATGAATTACAGTTGAATTGTACCTTTGAGGATATAACAAATGAAGTATGATGAATATTTGAACGATTTGTTGTTCAAAGACTGTTTGTGACGCCGATATCCAATTTTCACAACCACGTAATGAATTAAAATAGTATCCAATCTAAAATTCTTACACAATTATTATGATCATAAAGGTATCACACGATGGTTTCGTCTAATAGAAAATTTTTTAAAATGGTTTACCTGAAAATCATAATTCATGTGATTTTCTAATACGTACAAAACTTTTCAACAGAATGATCATTTGAAATCTTTTACATTTAAAATCTTGCGTAACCTCGTAAGCAGCTTTGGTTTATTTCCAGTCTCCACAAGATTTCATTAGGCCACCTCGTTAGTATCCACCAAGGTACAACTAGCGGAGCAGTAATGGAGGAAAAGAAACAGTTGAGGTCAACTAAGCAGGCAACAAACAACAATATGACGACTTTACTCAACGAGTTAGTTAGTCTTAATGCCAAGTTTGACTAACAAGCTAGATAGGTTCAGGACAAATAAATGCTAGAGTTTAAATAATAGATAAAAGCGCCCGAGGACAATGAAGGGTTGTGTACGGGACGTTCAGCAGGAATTGGAGATACAAACTACAAGGGTCATTGTAGGATAACCAGTTGTTGAAAGGTCAAAAGAATTCCTAAAACTACCTATATTCGATGGCGATACATCGGTTAAAAATGTTAAGGTGCAGTTTCAAGCTGCGATACAACTTGTTATAGGAATGAGCTGCGAAAGTATTATGAAGAAGATGGAGTTGAGATACGGACAGTCCCACGTCACGAAATTATGCCAAATTTCTCTAAATAATAATCGAAAAACAGTTAGGGACGATCGTCTTAAACTTCACCTAAAAACAAACGTAAATGGCAATATTAAAATATTGGCATCAGCGTTGGAATATAAGCAACCAGAAGAAGTTTGTCCAGGGATTCCTTCAAGTCAATAAGACAAACATAGAGAAAAAAATGATAAGACAGACTATGCGGAATTGAAACCTAAAATCTCTCTGATCAGATATTTTCAATGCCAGAAACCTCGGCATTATTTCCTAGAATGTAAGAAACCAGCAATTTAGAAACCGATGATGCAGCAAAGTAACGGTTACCATAGAAGTAAAGAAGTGTACAAATGGTAACACAGAACATGATGATGAAGAAGGGCAATTGACTAGCCTCTTCAACAACAACCAGGACAACTAGGTTCCACCTAGGCAAAACCTGGTGAAAACGAGCAAAAAACCCGGGTCATTGTGCTATTTGCTTATATAGCAAAGCTATTGGAAAAGTCTGCAAAAGTTAAGTTATTAAAGGCGTATTGAAAGAAGAATAACGCCACTGCTCACGATGCAACTGTAAAAGGAGAGGGTTTTCGTGTAACGATCGGTGGAATAAAGTTTAACCATCGGTTTAATGCAGCCAACATATCTGAAATTAATCTTTGGCGTAAACTTGATCACACCGCTCCAAGTGACCCTCGTTTAAATGACTCATGTGCTAAATGTGCACATACCCTTACAAATAAATGGCCGCCATCACAATGAGTTGTGAGTCATCACCGAAGAATGGCTGAAAATTCCAATCATGTGCGAAAAGATTTTTTTGTCAGGAAAGCCAAAATTACCAATGAGATTAATGAGCTGCCGTTCATCCATAAACGTTATAAAAAAGGACATCGAGGAGGTCAGCATTATCGCAGTGTCAGTAAAATAAACAAAATTAAAAGCTAGAGCATCCGGTAAGGTGTCAAATCATTCACCTGCTATCCGATGTGTTTGCAATCAACGCCAAAGAGCCTATGGAGGTCGTTCAAAAGAAGAATAGTTTTGACGAGATGTAGCGTTGACTATTGCAAACAAAATTGTAAATTACCGTAAAAGGAAAGTTATCCAATAACTCGAAATGATAACACTCTGGATACATTATCAGGAGCTAAAAAGGTTTGCTACATTGGATTTTAAAGTGGAAACTGGCACGTATCGAATAAAAATCTTTTCACGACAAGCCGATTAAGCCAATTGTTCAGTGACGCATTTGAAATGCTACATTTGAAAGATTAATGAAACATGCCTTGCGAATTTTAAATTGGAAAACCTGTTTGGTTTATTTAGACGAGATTATCGTATTGTGACGTACATTTCAAGAGCATGTAGACAATTTTCGGCAAGTCTTATACAAACCATAATGCTGCCGGATTAAAGTAAATTACCTGGATCATTCGATTCGAAGAAGCATACAGTTTTTTGGGACTGACCTTGTTTTTTCGACGATTTATTGCTAACTTTGATAATGTTGTCGAATTCTACATCTTCTTACTGACTAGCGAGTTAGTTTCATTTAGAAAACAGACGCTACCAAAGCTGCAGTAAGAGCAGTATTCTCATAAAGCAAAATGGAATAGAACGAGTAATAGCGAGTGCTATTGAAACCGAAGAAAAATTACTGCGCAACACGAGAGAATTACTTGCAGTGGTGGAAAGTGTCAAATATTCTAACAAATATTTGTAGGGACATGAGTTTCTTCTACGAACCGACCTTGCGGCGCTTAGATGTCTGGTGCAATTCAAGGAAGGATAAGTCGCCAGGTCGATCGACCGATTGTAGGCGTACACATTTAAACAGAGTATTGGAGATAAGTCTTACCCAGCAACGCAGATGGGATATCCAGAAGGCCCTGTGCTCTCTAACGTAAGCAGTGTAGTAAACAGAAAGTCAAAAATATTTACGTTAAAGTCGGCGTTGAGGAACGCTGAACCAAAAAACAGGTAAGAAAAGATTAAAGGCAATATATGTTAATTGCTACACTAGTAAAATGGCTGTAGCAAGTCAGAAAAGCCCACTGGTATCAAAAAAATTTAAAAACAGCAAACAGCTTGCGGTACTAACAGAATACCAAATACCGAAGGTTATGTAGGAAACACTCAATGGTAGATTTGGAGCACACTTGGGTGTCAACAAGAGAAGCGTGTCTGGTCGCTGTGCAATTGTTACAACTGTGCAACTGAGCTTTGCAATTGTTACGTAATCTACTCTTTTAAAGTCAAATTACCTTGTACATAGCCAATAAGCTGCTAAGTTGTACAAGGTGTTGAGGACAATAATTGCTGATATCACCAATTTGAACTATGTGAAGAAAACTTCTACAATATCGTTCAAGCAGTAAAATGATCTGTAAGTATGCTGGCTCGATCACATTCTACGGGCTGCTCTTAAACGGATGGTGATGCGATCTTTGGAAGGAGATCAGCTTTTTGCCACAGACTTGTCTTCTTCTGGTTATCTAAAACAATATAAACAGCAAACTCAGGATAAAAATCGATGGAGCTGGACTGCTTATTTGGCACAGGTAAGCAATGACCTGCATATTTTACTATTGACAGTAGTATCATTAACGCGTTGTGTTTCTATGTTGAAGTCGAGCATTATATACCTACATATATTTTTACTCATTACGATAATGGTATAGTTTGTCCATCTTAAATCCACGTGTAATCCTTGTAAAATTTATTATATAGTTCATGGTTTGTCATTTAGTCATATTAATATGGCTTTTAACATATTGCATTTGTTAAACTCTCTGAGGTGTTTAATAAGTGGTTTCAAATTCCCTACTATCGATTAGCCGCACCGCACCATAAAACAACTTTATATTTTATACCTAATGGCCACTTATCGACATGTGGTGCAATTTATTGGTTTTCCCATAACCAATCGTACATCATAATATGCTTACATATATGTATACATATATTTTCAAAATATTTCTTTCAACATGAAAATGGAAAAATCAATCAAATTAATGATTTGTGTTGAGTCTGAGGTTAGCAATCATCAACAAATACCGCATATGTAGACTATATACTATTATAGGATTCGATCCTGATTATAGATTATATACAACATACATATATGATGTATATGTTTATGGCTAAATCAATTTTCCAACGATGCGAAACTATACCCAACTTGGTTTTATTTTGATTTTCACTCATTCGTAACCAACAAAAAACAAAAAAAAAAAAAATGAAAAGTTTTCCACAGTAATCAAATTAAATTTAATAAAAAAACAACAAATTGAATCCCATTTCAAAATATATTTCGATTTGTGTGGTACATGAACTTTAAGAGCTTGGATACAAAACGACACAACAAAAAATCATTTTCATACCTTGAATTGCTATAGTATTACAGTTGCTCTCATTTTCCATTTTAAAGTATTCTTGATTCACTATTCTCAAGTATAATTTGCATATAGAAAGAATCTTATACATCTATACGATACTAGATCAAGGTTATTTTCCTATTCAATCTGAACGTCTTACATAACCTCTTTTTGTTATCGCTTTTTATAGCAAAAATAAAAATATTTTCTTCTTCGATGGTGAATCGAATCAGATAAAAGCTACAACACATTTTAAAGGGAAAATTATTGAATAAAAAATCAGTTGAGTTGGATGCGGGGGTGGATTGTTGATGTTTGATTTGATTACACAGTGCTATCATTGTTATGGATAACAATTTTAATACAATTGAACTTCTTATGGATGTGTGTGTGTATGTTTTTATGTATTGTGTACAAAAAGGTTTCATTGTGATTTAACAGAAAACTGTTATTGTTTGCTACATAAGCTTTCTTACAATAAAACATTTTTAGGAGTATTATATTTGCTCCATAATATTTCGACGAGGCTGATTATGGTGGCCATTATATAACCAATACAAAACATTGCCAATACAAGTTTTACTTGTTCGAACGAAATTGGCTTAATTTCGTTATTATCGTTTAAGTCGTTAACATGATGAAACGTTGGTGTTGATTGTTGAGTCTTGGTGAAATGCTCGAATAAATGTTGAGCTATGCCTGCACTTTGCATAAGTAATACCCTGTTTAAAAATCAATAGGTCATATAGTTAGTTAATCAGTTGCAGAATTATAAAGTTTTTCACCTACATTCGATTAAATTCATTTTTATAGTAAAACTCTCGACTGATCATTAGCTGAATGCTTTGTGGTATAAATTTTTTTTGTAACTGCTTTAAATTGCACGCCACTGTACTTAAAACCAATCAAAAAAATTAAATGTATCATGATATAAATCATGATAACGAAAAATTAAACTCACAGTGGACTAAATTGAGCGGTGTATAAGTCCATCACCATAAATACCATATGTTTTGCTTTACAATCATAACCATCAATACACCATATTCCATCAACAGTTTGTGGACACCCATCACCATTTAACCGTATGTTTCCTTGTTGAGCAATATTCATACGTTCCAATTGATAACTGGCCATATTATGAAGTGTAACGCATACCAAAACATCAAGTTGCACCAATTCATCTAGTGTGTCAAATGGTTCGTTATGTTTTTTGATCGCAAGCATTGCGTCTAGTATAGCACCGAACGAGGCCGTAAACAAGATGAGTACCCAAAAAAAACTCAAAAATTTAAGACGATACGATAGGCCAGAAATCGTTTTACATACCGATTGGCCTAAAATTAATGAAACGCTTTCGTACCACGATACCATATTCGATTTCGGCACTTTAAGTTTTGGTAATGTACGTTGAAATATGCTATTGGTTATGAACACGATTAAAAATGTGATGAAATATGCGAGCCACAATTGAAATGAAAAAGTTTTATAAAAAAAATCCCAAGCAGCGTCGTCTTGAACATCGTTAGACCAAGCACGATAATAACTAAAGCTATAGGGAAAGAGACCTTCTCGGATTGGCGCATGTACTATAAAATCAGCATATAAGGTGTTTATACTCCATTCTGTAATGAATAGGGCATTCAATGCCGATGAATATTGCTTTATCCGTAATCTATTGTAAAAAAAAAATTGTTGAGATAAATATCCAAATCTTGTGTACACTTATCTTACCGGTTCCTAACATTTCTTTTAAAACATCTAAAATATTAATTACACGTTGTGACACGATAGGTGGTGCTGCCAAATTTATTAAATTTCCACGTACCGAAAAATTACGCGATCTCGTATCAAATATGTCATATGTATATGACACCACATCGTTCAGGTCCTCATAAAACATGTAAACATCGATATCACTGATCTTTTGGCGGTTCAAATTGTACGACAAAAGCTTTAGATTTATATTATTTTTGTAGTAAAACATTTCAACTCAAATGATCCGTGTATATGCTTCCGTTTCAATTGTATATTGAGTACTGTGGCTGGTTCGAACTAAATATTACATAATATATTTTAATATACAAATAAGTTTATTAGAAATTGAACGCAATAAAAATGTTTTATGTATACGATAATAAAAGCTCATGCATTCATAATCAGACTATTGGTGCGATTCAATAGTTTTTTCTGCGCATATGAGAAAATTATATGCGAGTTTCCACCCAAAACTCTTTTTATGTGCACAGTAAAAAGTACACAGCAACATAGTAAAATAATTTATAGCTCAATTCAAACGAACTTGTAAAGCTTTAAATGGCAATTCATGAGAAATGTATTTCATTTATTACGTCATAAATAAACATTTTCTAGAAAACTCAATTCGTCTCAAGCGACTAATGAACGATTATTAAAATCTTAGACGACATTATTTATTTTCCACGACAGAAGTGACAATTTTTGTTTTTATTATTACGGCACATTCTAAAGTATACTTTGTCAAAAAATTAGTCCAATCCGACACTTGGTCTGGTTGTTATGACATTTTTTGCAGTTGATATTGAAGGCCTCGCCAAAATATTCTCTTTATTCTTCTATATCTTTGTATACAATTACAAGCAATTCATCGTTGCTCATCCATTCCAAAATTCTCCCAACCTTTTATTTGTCCCTATCTCCCAATTTCATCCATCATTTGGACTGTTAGATTCAGTTAATATTTGAATCACTGTTCCTTGCACTATCCGTGCTTTCCACATAGAGGAGTAGATGACCTTGAAAATTAATTCCTTTGTTTCTACCACTCTGTGTGAAATGCACGGATTAGCCAAGTTTATTTCGCAGACTTGAAGTGACTGGCTTTGACTTTATTGATTGTCATTGCTCATGCAATTCGGATCAAAATCGTATATGCTTCAATTAGATATGGAGTCCTTCTCAGTTGGAATAATCATTAGAATTCTAGACAGTATTACTGCCATCATCTCCTTTATATATTCCAATTATTATTGTTGCTTCAATCAAATTATTGTTCAACTTTTTGAAGGATGCATGCATTTCACCTGTCGAAACCTAATGTTTCGTAGAACTGGTGTAATTTTTCTGTGGGTATTTTTGATGGGAAACATGTGACCAATATAAATGCAAATAATATGCGTATCTCCTTTGGATGGCTGCTGGTCAATGATGCATCTTGTAACGTATCGTTTTCGAGCAATAGAAACAACTGGGAAACGGCGTCAATCTAAGGTGAAGATGTACCAACAAAATACGGCAGTGGAGATAAGCAAGTATTCCAAGATAAAGCGCGTCAAGTAAAGAATACGGCAAAAATGATTTAAGCACATATAAATCGGAGTATATCAAAACTGCTAAAAAGGCAGCGAAGCAAATTCAAATATGTGGCCACTAACCAGTATATAAAAGGTCACTTGCAAAATTACGAGCATAACATCTATGAGGAAACCGAGTCAACATAATTTCAGAAATATTCTAAGGTAACATACATTTACTACTGCAGGTGCATTAATGCCATAAGTCTAGATGAATACCACAAAAATGGCAAAAAGACTTGACAATTACTATCTATAAAAAGGTGACCTACGGGAATGCAAGAGATGGCTATATAAAGCTCTTATTTTTGATACTAAGTAAACCTGTTTAAGTAAAAGAGAAAAAATTTTGCACCATCTTGCTCTATTATGAGTTATTGTGAGACCAAATGCAGTATCTCTGTTAGTTCTCCATTAGTGTCCGTGTATACGATTACTAAGGGTATATATTTGGTTGTTTAACCGGTTTGTAATATTTCCTTCAGCCAAACATTTTTCGAATTATCTTGAAATAATCTGTGTACGTTGTCAGATTCAATGGTTCTAGGAAAACTTTTAACTACAAGAATGAACTTTTATCATGATGAATAAAAAATCACTGCTTCAATACCGTAGTATGAAACATATGTTGCCATTTTACATCTAGGATAATGATCTCAGAATCAATAATGGCTCTCAATCCTGAAGTCGATAGTCTAATAACGGTTTCGACTTTCATATGACCTATAATAGTCCATTTCAGCCAATTTTTACTTAACCGAATTTGACCTCCAGACCGTGTTCTTTAATTCTCACGCACATGCATTTTAAAGCACACTTGGATTCATCTTAAAGATACTGCCTGCAACATTGATACATTCTAAATAATTTCTAAAATGTTGTCACCAAATAAGACACTTCCATTGGTAGTCGTATTGATATTGAAAAATATCTCATGTAATGTTAATGACTTCTACTTCCTTTGATCTTTCATCCAATTTTCGTTTCAATTTTCGATAAATAACGTCCCCCAAGTTAAGAAAAAAATTAAGTTATGGAAGAGAAAAATAATGCTGTTCAACTAAAATTTAATGATCAAATGTACATTAGAAACCCTTTACCATATGCTGTGGAGCGTCCTTTACCGTCAAAGGTGGGATTGGAATGGCCTTTACTGATGTATAAAATGCCTCACAGATTTCATCAGGTATTATTTGTTCTTTTGATTAATTCATTGCTTCAATCTTAATCAACGGAGTAGCAAGCGCTTTACAACATTTCACCGTTGAGTTTACTTTTAACTTGATATTTATCAAATAATTACTCTGTAATATCCACAGTTAGTTAAACTGGTTTCTTTTTTATCACTGCGGCTGCAGTATTCTAACATCCTCAGACTTCTTCATGATATTTACATTATATTTGGTTATATACATTATATACATGATATTTACATTTTGGTAAAAGCTCACAAAAAATAATTCAAAAAATACGTAAATCATCAACACATGGCAGCATGTGTTGATGACAACAACTCCTGTCGCCTTATGATGTGAGAAAGCTTTTCCAATCAACACTTTCTCATAGATACAACTTTCTCATATTTCTGTTATTCCTCCTAATCTATTTAAAACTACTACTTACTCTTCTTTTTCTAACTCAGCTTTCAACCTTTTCGCTGCAAATGGTACAAAAGTTAAAGCTTTTGGTACCAGTTCGTTAGAGTTGGATTGGGGACTTAAAAGAAACTTCGTTTGTAATTTCAAAGTCGCAGAAGTCTAGTTGCCAATTTTAGGAGCTGACTTTCTTAAAAAAACTGGCCTTACCGTCGACATTAAAAAAAAACTCTTCGATCCGTTGACCACACTTTCTACCGTTTGTGCATTGTCAGGTTGTACACATTTCTCTCTGACTAACATCGACAAGACTCAACTTCTCTCTTCAATCTCAGAGTTACAGTCAGAATTCTCTGAAGTAATCAGAGACGACTTCGAAATTAAGCCAATACTCCACAACGTCACTCATGGTCTTGTTACAACTGGTCCTCCAATCTCAGCTAAAGCTCGACGTTTGCCGGCGGATAAACTAGCTTTAGCAAAGGAATAGTTCCAAAACATGGTGAAGAGAGGCATTTGCCGGCCAAGTGATTCCGCTTGGGCCAGTCCTCTTCACAATGTAAAGAAAAACAATGGAACTTGCGGAGATTATTGGGCTCTTAACAACGTTACAATCCCCGATAGATATCCCATTCCGTACTTGCAAGATTTCACTCAGCAACTAGCAGGGTGCAAAGTGTTTTCGACATTGGATCTGATGGTAAGAGCTTACCATCAAATCCCCGTCGAACCTGCCGATATTCCTAAAACCGTCATCATCACCACTTTTGGATTATTTGAATTCACAAGAATGACATTTGGCTTGCGTAAAGGGGCTCAATCTTTTCAAGGTCTAATGCATAAAGTATTAGCAGAATTTTCATTCTGTTTTTGTTATTTAGACGACATTTTAGTAGCTTCTAAATCTCTTAAGGAGCACATTGCCCATTTGAGAATATTTTTTTCCAAATTATCTGAATTTGGCTTAGTCATCAACATAGAGAAATGCATTTTTGCTAAATCTCAAGGTGACTTTCTTGGCCACTCAGTCAACCCCGTTGGTATTCTTCCACTAAAGCAACGCGTCGAAGCTATGTGAACTTCGAACAACCCAAACAAGTCAGTCAACTTTTTTAGGAATGATAAATTTCTACCGATTTCTAAATATCACCATATCCCTTCCAATCAATTACTTGGTTCTTATATTCTGCATGGTTGAAATTATCATGTGGTCGAAGACTGCATCGTCTAACGGTGTTTCATTGGATAATTTTGGATTACCGTTTTTATTTTGCTTTGTTGATCCTCGCATATACCGCGTGCTTTGCGAAACTAACCTCAACATTTCTTTCAATGTATTTTGGATAAATTTTCCCCTTTGAATATGAGATTCACGAAATTCTCTACTATTTTGAAATATTCACCAAATTGTCCATTGCTTTTCAATAAAAGATTCACCAAAATCTCTATTAAACAACAAATCTTTCAACACCTTACACTTGCCTACACACGTTATTTTCACGTTTTTATCCGCCACAAACACGAGGTTTACTTAAATCTCAAAAAGCACTATAACAAAATAATTAAATGTTCTTACTTGTCTATGATGTCGTTATCCCACTTTTGAAATCTGCCGTAAACTTATTTCACTTTTCAGTAGCGTTTTTAAATAAAATCACGGTGCGCTTCTGGTTCTATTCTGGTTTTTAATTTTACACTTATTTCCAATTGCATAAAAGCTACATCATTGAGAACAACACTATTAATTGGCACTCTTTGAAAATTGCATCTTCCAAAACTAAATAAGTTTCGCAGCAATGTACACAAGTCAAAAGCAAAAGAAAAAATTAAAACTGACAATAAACAAAACGCAAAATTTCTATTGTTTTACGTGAAAGAAAGAAATTTTTTTTCGCCTACTGCGGCAGAAAAAATTTAATTGAGTAAAATAAATTTCGAATATGTAAACACTTCATTGGAAAAGTTTGTAATATTCAGAGTAATAAAACAGTTTGTTACACATTTCTTGTTATGGCTCCTAATTCTCGTTACCACTAAATTATTAGAAATATATATTCTCTCTTAAAACTTTCTTAAGACTTATTAAATGTATACTTCTTATTTTTAAAAGTCGAGTTTGAAATTATGGCATCGAATTAGCAGCGAAAATCACATATATTTTTGTCTTCGATAATTTGAACCACGTTGTCTTTTTAGAAATAGTGGAATAGGCCGTTTCCCAATCACCGACTTATTGCAGACTTATTGACTTATTTGCCGCCATCTTGAATAAGTCGGTGAAGTCATTCCAATTGATTTTGGTGACTTATTTTGACAGCTACAGTATTTTCGACGAATTTCACAATTTGTGTACTTGCAAAATAAAAAATTAAAATGAACAATAAAAAGCAATTTTTATTATTAAATTATTTAGTGAACAAAAATATTAAACTATGCCTCAAAGGTAATGAAGATTTATTATTGCGTCTGGAGAAACGCGAAATGCGGAAGGTATGTATTTTAATTTTAAGCTAATTTTGAAATTTGCAGTTCATAAATACATATATTTGTATCTTTACATATTAAAACCATTCAATTTTCAGGGGTTGAGATATTGCTCCATGAAGCGGAGCTTTATGTATGACGGCTTACTAAACAGAGACCCAGTTTTAATAAAGAAACACCTTCGCGTTTCAGAAGAAGCGTTCCAAAAATTAATTCAACTTTATCCATCGAAACACCATGGGTATGATCTTCAAATGGAGCTTGGAGTGACACTGACTACAGCATTCAACTCCAAGGTATATACATTTTTAAATATAAGTGAATACATAATTGAAATTTGTTTAGTTTACAGCTGTGTGCGATGCTGAATACAAATTTCTGCATGTTTGCATTGGGTGGCCATTGTCAGTTCATGATCAAAGAGTTTTGAGGAATAGCGATATTTATTTGAATAGGAAATATCCTCCAAGAGATTATTTTTTGCTTGGTGATAGTGGTTATCAGTTAACGCGGGACCCAATAACGATCATCACACCATTTGTGGAGAAGCATACGTTAAACAGCAAGAAAAAAATTTAACCATCTTCACAGCAAAGCACGAATAGTTGTGGAACAAACATTTGGACAGATGAAGACCAGATGGAGATGCATTTTCCTTCGTTCCCTTGAGCTTAATCTAAAAAATTGCAATAAGGTCATCGCCGTTTGCTGCATACTTCATAATATTTGTATAAATGTTGGGGATCTAATAAGTATAGATACTGAATTTCAAAATGGAAATAATGTTGATTCCCTTTATGCAAATTATCAATCCCAAACCAGCGCAACAGAATTCAGAAACCAATTGTGTTTGGAAATATAAAACTCAATTTATGTAACTAATTCATTATTAATAATAATTATTAATAATATCACAATTCAGTTGTATTATAATATTTCATTTTAATTTTAATAAACTACATACTTATACTAATGAACAATATATACATTTTAATCACTATCAGAAGAAAGTTCCACATCTGGGAAGTATTTCTGACATACTGATCGCATCATTTTATTATTTTTTTCAATTGATTTGAAAATTTTTTTATCCCTGTCTTTTAGATATTGTAGGATTTCCTCTTGAATTTTTGGTCTTTTTCTACGAGTTATATTATTTTCTATTGATTCAATGGCGCTATGGCTGGTACTGGGCAGTGACACATCTACAATTGCTTCATTACATTCATCAACACTCTTAGGGTCAAACTCGATCAGATAATCTAAGGAATCATTATCTGATATAGTCCGTATTCTGCTATGAGTGCTGCTTTTATAATATTGGGCACTATAGTATGTTTCGTGCCCATTATATCATTGATTTTATCGAAAAAGATCCAGTTTGATGAATTTGATGTTGTGGGGGCTGTTCCTGTTTTCGGGTCCTTCATTTTTTTGTATGTATCTACCAGGTTTTTCCATTTTTTAATACATTCTTGTGGTGTCCGGTTTTCCAGTTCCCCACATGAAGAATGTATTGCTCTAAAAATGAGAAATATTTATATTCATAAGTAAGTAATTGGTATTACTACCTAGTTAAATGTAAAAAAGATCTGAAAACTTACGCCCAAATTACAGGAAACTGGCAGTTTTTCATTTTAAAATCCGTTTCTTTTGCCGCTCTTGCTGCGATGAGAGCAAATGTTTCATGTTCACTCCCTGTAAATTGTGATAAAGGTTCATTACAGCTATATAAATTAAATAGAATTTACAAGAATACATATCACCCTTTACTGTATATTATTTTAAAAAAATATATACTTATTTTAAAATAAACCCAATTGTTAAAATTATTTAAAGTGATGTTATGTATGCTTATGTAAATTCAAGCTCTCATAAAAGATTAAAATATACTTACATCGTGCACTGTAATGGTTTCTTTTCATTTTTTGTGTATATTAAAAAAAAAACGCTCAACATAAATTTGACAAGACAAATTTGACAAGTAAAAAAAAATGGTTGCTACCATTTTTGATACCAAATAAGTTTTTTTTTAAAGAGAGAGATAGCAAATAAGTCACCTCGCTAGCAGAGTTATTCAAATAAGTCGGTCAAAATAAATAAGTCGGTGATTGGGAAACGGCCTTAGTACTAAACATTTAGCAGCTCAAGAAATTCGCCTAGGTCTGTGTTTTGCATTTTAAAATTATCTTTTACTTTTCGATATTATCATATTGGTACAAACACCTTTGAATGAGATATTAACGAGTATATTATCCAAACAACTTGCACATTGTATCGACTATGCTATTTGTCAATATAAAGTCGACATTTCGTTACATTATTTGCATGTACTAATTCAATTGATTACACATTACACTATTAAAACTAGCTGATGTACCTTTTGTGTTTATTTGATCACCTTGATTCGTTGGTCGAAGGTAATCAAATGATTTCAAAATATGTTATTAGAAAACTAAATTAGCTTCCAAGTGGGTTTGCTTCCCACTATCACCTTAATGGTTTATGATTTGTTGGAATTGAACTCTAGTTTATGATAAGTCTAATTGTTATCTTCATAGATCGACGATGTTTTTTGTCTTTTTGATTGTTTTTTGTCAGAGACTGAAATCGTAAACTTTCTTTACATATCTGTTTTATTTAGGATGATGTGTGTTCTCCGCCAATTAATCCAAATTATAAATATTATTTTGGTTTCTACTGATTTTAAGTAATCCGAAACGTAATGATGACTGGTTCTGCTTTAATGAAAATAAAACAAAATATTTTTGGAAAGAATAATCACTCTTGATGAATTTTGAACAAATTGTTAACATTATTATTTTTTGATGAATAAAAGCAAAATCTTTGTGTCATATAATTAAAAAAATATTTTCTTTTTATTTCCCATGAAATTTTTTATGTTAATTTTGGACTTGATCCAAATTCAACAATTATGGTCAGAAATGTACCATAAAATCTTTATTTTCTGTAGTCTAATAAAAAATTTAAATGAATTTTTAATAACTGTTAATTTATTTCTTATCCAAAACTTTATCTTTTTATTAAAATTTGTTCAACCCCACTCCCATCTTATACGTAAAAGATACATACATAAAAAAGTATATGAAATGTTGATTAAAGTTTTAATATGTTGAAAAGCAGGGATGGTGAACCTGATGCATACCAAGGGCTAGGTTGCTTAACATTTTCGTAAGTATATATGAGCAGCTCATTGCAATAGCAATACGTATACCGTTAACCAATAAGAGCCGCCTTAGTGGTGAGGAGGCTAAAAGATTTATCAAATGTGCTAGAAGCTTTACGATAAGAATTGAGAATACCAAACATTTATTATACTTTTCGGGAAGCGTAGTAAAAAATTGGGAATGTAGGGGAATATTTTTAAAATAAAGCGCTTATTCCACGATGAAACACGTACTGTCAGTATAATCAAAGCAAGATAAAATTATACATGTGTCAAGTGTGTGAGTGAAACAAAAAGTTTTCTCAGTAAAATTTTACTGACAAAATAAATGAGAATGTAGTAGTTTACTGCCATAATTTTTTATTAAAAAGTAGCAACTCGGGTACTTTTTATAGCAGTATTCTTATACACGCACATATATTTTGTGTATCGATAGAAAAATATTTCTCGCACACATAAATATTATTTTTTATGGTTATTTATTATGGTAACGGCTTTTCATTATCATTCTTAACGCCAAGCAATACACCAGTTGGCCAAGTATTTTTGAATTTGTGTCAATTTTATTTATATTTTTTGCACAATATTTATAATGGAAAGAAACGACGGTTAGTTTAAAATATTGTTATAATTAAATTTGTATTTTAAATAAATAAAAATACAAATTTAATTAATTCAATTACTATATATTTTACTTATATATTTATGTTTTTGTTTAATACTTTTAGGAAAAAAAATTATTGTCCTAGAAAATATAGCCGTTGAAGGCTATTTTGAGAATAGGAGTGTTAGTGCATGTAGCAGTCGTGATACGATATCCAATTATTTTGCTGCTTTCACAGATTGTGATGAAGACGACGACGAGAATCGATCATTATCGACATCAATGTCTAATGATCGACAATCACCAATGTCCCCTCCGCCTACTGCAACAACACCAGCACCTGAAGCATTGCCGACGTCTATAACAGAGTCACAACAAGGTAGTGATTTGTTATATATATATATATATATATATATATATATTTATTTTATTTAATTATATATATATAATATTATATATATATATTATATATATATTTAATTTTTCAGAATTAATTATTGGAGCTGTCTGCCTCCGACCAGCTTTATGGAATATCCGGAATAAGGAATTTCGGAATAAAGTAATTCGTAGCCGACTTTGGAATGAAGTCACCGAGGATTCAGGTAAATATTCAGTGTTTCTTTAAATTAATACGTAAAAGTATAAGTTTATAATTTCAATATTAACATAGGTATACCGGTTACAAGAATAAATGCTTTATTGGTCCGTAAACAATGGGACACAATAAAAGCAACTTATATTCGGTCAAAAAAAAAATTACCGAGTGGTTCCGCTGGAGGCCAATCCAAGGAATATAAATATGCCAAATTGCTTCGGTTTCACGATGATACGAGAGAGCCGAGAGAGTAAGTATGTTATAAAATTAAACGTATAAATTCCGTAAATATAATTTTTTCGTTTTTAGGTCAACAGATCTCAGTGGCAACTATGTTTCGCAGCCACTAACCGGAGAAGAATACGAGAGGCGACCTAGACCGTCAAAGCGGAAGCTCGATGATGAGTCATTGGACATTAAGCGGCGATTTATCACTGCCATTGAAAATAATGCGGCTATCCATCCTAGACCAGAAGACATAGCACATCCAGAAGACATAGCACTGGAGGGCTTTACTACGATGATGAAACATTACCTGAAACTGTTGAATAGTTCAGCCAGGATGCACGCTCAGCAGGATCTTTTAAAATTAGTCATAGATTACTATGACAAGCCGGTAATTTATAACATAAATATTTATTTAACTTTAATTTAATTAAATTTATATATATATATATATGTATATATATATATATTTTTAGGAAAATCGTTAGCCATCAAATAGATTTCTGCTACCTGGTGTGAATTGATAAGTATCGTTTAATAAATTTTATTATTTAATACAGTTATTACAGTATTAATTTTTTATTTTGCAGGGTATACCTTTGTTGGCTGGAGAATATGAATTTTTATTTAATTTTACTAAAATTAAAAATTTAATGGATTTGTTTATTTATTATTTATTATTATACTATTTAAATAGATTTTTATGCCTAATAAAGCTGAATTTATTGTTTATAATTTTTTGTAGCTTCCATAAGGCTATACCTTAATAAATTATGAAAATACAATAACTATTTTTTCTTTCCTCTTTGAAGCATGAACAGAGATGATATATATCTATCTATTTAATCCTTAAATTTTGCTGTCTTGCCACTCTAATCGTCCCTCTCCTGAAAAGTATTCGGAAAATTTGTCCCGATTCATCTTGGCAATAGTTGTCGAATTTCGGTTCAATTTTTCAAGTGGCAATAAATTGTTAGAACCTGGAAATGTATAATAATTGTGATTTAACCATACTTTAACTGGTGAATAATAAAATGTACCTGAACTAACTTCTGTATCTTGTGATAGTATATCAGAATTAATAAAGTTGGTATTCTTCAGGCGCAACCAATTGTGTAGGCAAACGCAACATTGGACAATATCGTCTACAAGTTTTACATCTCCTACTATAGGCGCCTTAAATATTCGCCATTTAGCAGCCAAAATTCCGAAACAATTTTCGATCATTCTACGTGCTCGACTAAGCCTATAATTAAATATTTTTTGTGCAGTAGTCTGCATTGTTGTGTATGGCTTCAACATATTTTCGTGTAACGCGAACGCGTCATCCGCAACAAATACATAGGGAACGCTTTTGAAATGCTCTGTGACGTCTCTTGGTTTTGGAATGCTAAATACGAAAACATAATTTTTAAAAAAATATATATAAGATATATATATATATATATATATATATATATATATATATATATATATATATATATATATATATATATATATATATTCATTCTAAATTGAAATTATACTTACGGAAGTGTTTTTTCATAAAATCGCTGTCCAAATTGACTTTCCCTAAAAATTCCGCCGTCGCTCTGGCGACCAGCTGCACCAACATTACACCAAATAAAAGAATAGTTATGGTCGCATATGGCCATTAAAACAATAGATGAATTTTTTTTGTAATTGTAGAACTTGGAGCCAGAATTATGCGGTGCCTGTAATGAAATTTAAATGAATTCAAGAATATGTAAGCTTATAATTAACTTACCTGGATTGTGACGTGCTTGCCGTCAATTGCTCCTATGCAGTTGGGAAAATTCCACCGATCTTCAAATCCAGTTGCAATGTTCTTAAAATATTCTGTTGTCAAATCTGGAAAGACAACGCGCCGTTGTTATGGCTTTGGTTGTTTCGTTAACAATCCTGTGAATGCTGGTTTGAGAACACTTATATGAAATGGCGAGGCTTGTTTGGGATTCGCCAGTTGCAAGATATCTAAAACATTAAATTTCAAAAATATAAATGTGTAAGTACATAACACAATTAATATACGCACCGTAATGTTACTACCAATCTAAAACTAGTACTTAAAGGCTCTCTAATCACCGTTTCTTTTTCAATTAACGGTCCAACTATCGATAATAGCTCTTCAAAATTAACCAGATTCATCCTTGTATATTTATGAAACAGTTGTGGATCTTCCTTCAGTTTATTAAATATTACATTTAAACTTCCACTGATACCTCGCTCGATATAATAAGGGCGTACCCAATATTTTCTTTTTTTTTTAAGAGGGATATTAAATTCATCACTATCCTCATCACTGTCACTACTGCTAAATATAATATTAAGAGGATCTAATAAAAATAGTGGATTCATTTCAAATAAAAAAAATCACAATTAAAATTTTGTACACACAAAACTCGATGATACAAAAATTAAATTTTATTGGTTATGTTTGTTCAATGTGTCAAAAAAAAACTATAATTTTTGCTATAAAAACAGAAAATAATATAGATTTGTCTTTGTTACTCTAGTGTAATTTTTAAAAATCTTGCCCTTTAAATTTTTTCAGTAAAAAATACTGACAGTACGTGTTTCATCGTAGAATAAGCGCTTAAAGGTCAACAATTTGTATTCACAAATATTTATTATTGGTTTCGGACACAGTCTTAGCAACCTTTGTAAAACCTAGCTGAGAAAAAATTAAAATTAAATTTTGGACAATGAGAATGAAGAATTGAAAAAAGATAAAAAATTTTAAATTAGTAAAATAACTATATAGTTTCATACTGATGAGGAGTCGCTAAGACAGAATGGATAAACGTTGAAGCAAGTTACACTTAAAGCAAATGAACAGAAAAAAAAAGAATCAGGTTTTCTCAAATTTTGCTTAAAACGTTATAAAAAAGGTTTGCCATCACTGAAGAAAATAAGGAAAAAAATATATTTATATGTATGGATTTATACTGTCCTAGTTTTTATACCCATTTTAGTTTCGTGTATTTGTGCGACATTTTAAATCTCAATTTTCATCAACCTTACATGATGAATTATTTATTGTCTCCTTGAGTACCACATATATAAATTATATCATTATATAAATAGGACGAAAATAAAAATAACAATAATTTATGTACTGGTTATAAAATATAAATATAAAAAAAAATAATAATAAGGGTTTATATAATAATATACACTAATATAGCTAGTTTAATTATTTTATAAGGATATGTGTGTATTAAGGATTAAGTTGAAAGTAATTTAATAGACTGGTCAAGGAATAAATTTAAAATTTTGTATTGTTGTTATAATTTTGATAAAATTTATATATGTAGAAGTTATATTATCGCCTTAAAAGTATAATAAAAATGAAGGATAAATAAGGATATATTATCCTTTTTATTAATGACGTTGTTGTAATGTTGAGAATAATTAAAAATAGAGTGTTTATATTGAAAACTCAACGACTTTGAGAGGATTATTTTAAAGCGAGTATTTCATCCTTTTACGTGAACTTAAACCACACCAATTTTTGTATTCTTTTTTACTTTTGCACAGCATCCACAAAATAAAGCTTTCTAGGTTTTCTAGGAGAATACTCGTGAAAGGATTGGACTTGTTTCTATCTTGGACACCGCCAATATGTTTGGTATCGGAAAAATCAAATACTCGGGGTGACCTAAAATCAGTCACACCAAATTAGGCGTCATTTGGTTTTAAAGCGTAGTCTTTCTGTGATAACGCAGAGCTTCGTCTTAGGTGGCTGTTATTTTTCGTGCAAACTCGTGCGATAGTAAAAATGGTATCCAAACCAATAGAAGAAATATTTATATCATTTAAACGAAGCTTAAAAGTGACAAAAAAAACTCAAAAAATAATGAAATTGAAATGACAAATCAGTTTAACAATAAAACTTTTCAGCTGATCATTAAGAATGAAGAATTGAAAAAAGGTATTATAGCCAAAGCCATTCAAGTGTTGCAACTATAAAGTTTCATACTGATGAGGAGGGGCTAACAAAAGAGACAGATTGGATAGTCCAAAAGAAGCAAGAAACGGAAAGCAAAATACTCTACAGACGGAACTAGTACTTTTCAGGCGAAACTCTCAGTAGGAAGGAAACAAAGGAAGCAACTCATAAAGGTAGAAAACTATCCACAGCAGGCTAAGCTTATTACTGCGAGTTCCTGTCAGAATATACACCTACATTTTTGGCCTAGTGACACTCGCAAAACTCCAGACTTCATCAATTTCTACATTGCAAGAGGTATATCCAACAACCACGTGTTTTTAGAAAATACTAAAAGTCTTTCATCTTATCATTCACCCGTCATTATGACTGTTAGTTCAATGTTTATTATAACAGAATATTCACTTAAACTTACACACTATAAAACCAATTAGGACCTATTTAGAAAATTGTTTCAAGACAACAATGAGCTTAAAGTACCAATGAGCTTAAAATATCAGGTACAAATAGAACAAAGTAGATTTAACAACTAAAAATATTCAACAAGCAGCTTGGATTGCACTCCTATAATTCAAAAGAACCGCCAAAGAAGATCAAACTTAAAACTAGATCCGTGAAGATCAGAGAATTGCTTAGTAAAAAAGCGGAAAGTAAGACAAGTTTGGCAGAAAATCCGAGCACCACAAAGCAAAATAGTTCTTAATTACCTTTCCAATAAGCTTAAGCGCCTAGTTAAAACAAAAATATGATAGAACAAAAATATGGAAAGCTACAAAATCCCTAAAAAAAATAACACCAATTCTTAACAGAAAACAGAACTTCTTGCATATTTGGACGAGACATTTCAACCACACGTAAGACAATCAGTGGAAGAGAATATAATCCCAGTATATAAGAAGCATTATAGAAAAATATCACCTGTAATGCTACGGGATTTACAAGATTAAATTAATCATAACCAAAGTAAAAAATAGTCACCAGGCTACAGTTTAATTACAGATAAAAAAGTGATACCACTTCCTGGGAAAGTAGTATGAAAACTTCTCCATACAATCAATGCTTCATTTCGACTAAAACGTGTAACTTAGCAGTGTAAAGTAGCTGAAATTATTAAAATATCGAAATCAAACAAGCCTGTTACTGATAAAAAAGATATAGGTCAATTTTTCTACTTCCAGTACTCTCCAAAACCTTTAAGAAACTGTTGTTCAAAACGATGTTTCATCAATTTGGAATTCGAGAAAATCACTTTATTATTGAACAAGTTCACAGGATCACAAACACCATAGAAGATTTGCTTCAAAATAAGAGAATAAGTTCTGCAATCTTTCTGGATGTAGTCCAGGCTTTCGATAACGTATGGCACCCTGGGTTGGAATATAAATTATACCGGGACTTACCAAACAAATAATATCACTTTTGAATATTTTAAAAGTGTACGCCATCTGCACATTGCATTGCTCGTTAATGCCCGAACCCTCGTTAATGCCTGCTGGCATTGGCGAGTGCTGGCATTGGCTTTGGCGAGTGAAAATACTCAGCAAGCTTGTTCATGTTTTTCTTAAACGTAAGTAAGGTCAAAACCATCACTGTCACAGTCAATTAAAGCTTCCTTCGACATGTCACAATAACCTTCACACAGGAAATTTATGAATCAAATTTCCGTTTTCACATGAACTCAATCATTTAACATATATACAATCATAATATACTGTAGTGTTTTATGCATATGCATTAAAATTAAATCTTTATGTTGCTTAAAACTAGAATACAAAATATTATTTTTAGCTTTTTCTGTGTGTTTATCTTATGAAAATTATAAGAAATTATACCAAAGTTTGTGGAACACTTTTTTAAAGTACCATGCCAGATGTTTACGTTCCTAAACGTTCGAAACAATATAAAGCCTGATTATAGTTGTATAATAGACTTTTGTGTAAGTCTTACTTAAATGATCAAAATTACACGAATAACAATTCCCGAAATAATAATAAAAGTTTTTCAATCTAAAATTTTTTCATGGAAGCTTTTTACCTTTTTTGTTTTTTTTTTTTTTTGTATTCCAGTATCTGTTATTTATGTGCATGAAAATGAAAATTTTAACTATGAATTTGAGAACAAGTCATAATCCATTGATCTGGATTTAAAATTAAATAGCTGTCGGCATAAATCGATTCGCTCTATATATTGTAAAGCGCTATTTTGTACTGGTTTACAAACTACTGGTAACTAAAAATTTTGGAAAATTTGATCATAAACTTAGAAAAATAATTAAGGATCAATCACCTGTAATCATTATGGACCAGGTGCGGGTCTAGTACATACATTAATTGGATAGATAAAAGCTAATCAAAATCAACATCAAATATTCAAAGTTAAGATTCAACTAGTTGTACTTTTGCTTACCTTATGGCTGTTAAATTGCATTTATCTCAATTAGAACATCTCAATCGATATCAAAAGTAATCAGTAATGACAGAATTGGTCCGGTTTCCCTGTAGCCAATATTCAAGGCATATTGAATTATTCATATTAATGTTAGCATAAGACAATCACAATTTTATTGAACTGCTCGGCATCGTCATGTAATTGCCGAAAATCTAACTTATGTACACTTTATTTGATACAAATAAAGGTCTATATTGTATCGTACCCGATCAACGTGATAACATTGTAACCTCTGGATGGTCATGACTGGTACTTTCTTTTTGGAATGAAGGAAATTAACCGACGGCTTTTGATCAATTAAATATTCATAAAAATGGCCGTGAAAACATTGATGGAAACTTATACATCCGAAAATAATCGATTAGACCTCATTTTTAATCTTCGTCTTTGTGGTCTGATGTTTATTTATCGATTTTTACGCGAAAGGAAAAAGATTTCCTCACCATTAGGTAAAATGAAATATTACTGCGCTTATAACGGTTTTCCACTAAGAGGTTTCATTTTGAAATTAAAATAAAAACAAGTATTTTTTTAAGAGAAATCAATGAATGTTTGCTTCATTGTAAAAAGGAATGTATGCCATTACCATTTGAAAACGATATCAGCCAAATGGCTGCCATGGCTACGCTTGCAGAACCATATCCTTTTCATGAAATTGTCCATGACCAATTCGCACACTGGCGCCTGTATGCCCTCGATAACTACACGAATTCAATCTTCAAGGTCTTTAATCGATTGTTGAGCTTTGGCATAGACCTTATCTTTCAAGTGGCTCCAAAGAAAAAAGTTTAAGGGTGTTAAATCACAAGACCTCGGTGGCAAATTGTGATCATTACATTTTCGAGAAATAACACAGTCAGGAAAGGTTTCTTGCAAAATTGCGATTGTTTCGTTGCTTGTGTGGCAATTAGTGCCGTCTTGCTAAACATACACGTCTTCCACATCAATATCTTCCAAACCCGGCCATAAAAATCATTAATCATTATCTTAACTCGGTAGCGCAGTCCATTCACCGTAACAGTTGCACCAGCCTCATTTTCGAAAAAGTAAGGTCCAATCACACCACCAGCCCAAATGCAACAATTCAGCTTATTAACGTAGCCTTCGAGGTGAAAATATGCCTCATCACTGAATATGATTTTTCGATTAAAATCCAGATCATTTGGATGAATTCGAAGGACCCAATCAGCGAAGATGCGACGTTTATAGTGTTCGACCGGGTTGAGTTCTTGTGTTAACTGAACTTTAAAAGCCTTAAGACCTAAGACTTTATGCAAAATACGGTGTAATGTCGTTTGTGGAATGTCTAATTCCAAAGATCGACGAGAAATCGACCAACCTGCCTAGTGCTTTAGTTTTGCGAACTGTGACTGCAATATTCTTACCATTTTTGTAGTGAGTTTTAACAATTTCAGTGCGTTGTTAAAGCGTGTATCGTTCCATTTTTAGTAATGGCGTAGTTTTTACTTGTCAAATGTTAAAAGATGGCAGCTTCAAAATTGACAGCTGCCCAAATAGCAGGCTATTCAAAATGAAACTTCTTATTGGTTACCCTGTACAATCGTTTGATAAATAGCACGAGTGGTAAATTGTTGCAAAAATTAAAAAGCTTCTATAATTATTTTGTTTAAGGTATGGATTGAACATGATGTTTTTAAGCGTAGCTCATTTTACGCAGTGGATTTTGTTGAAAAGTTTCTAAGTAATTTATTGTAACTGTTCGCTTTTTAGGAAATGACTTTTTTTTAAAGGTCAGGTAAATCCTCAAAGCAGCTACTCCATTATTTGATGGTCGTATTTCAACCCACTATTTTGAAATATAGTAGTTTTGAATTGAAATTTTTTGAGGATATATTTCAAATCAGTTCTATTTAACTGTTAGAAAAGAAGCTTCAAAGTATTTCAGTCTTCTTTTATTGACTCACAAAATATGATATCGTCTAGGTATGCATTTTGAAACATTACCTAAAATGTATCCTTACGTTTTTAGAAAACCACAACACAGAACATCCAGTATGTGTGTAGTATCATAATTCGTTAAATTTGCTACCCGTTGGGATCAGAAGATATGTGCCAAATTTTGGATAATAATTGCCTGTTTTTGTACCGATGAAATAACTCATTGCAGATTTGTCCAAACTTCAAAATGCAAATTGTACAGAAAAATCCGGTTTTATTACAGTTTCAATTAGAGCTTCAAGTGGAAGTGTATAGGGACACATTTATCCACTAGGCACTGTATTTCCTTTATAACCAAAGAGGGCCAAAAAAGGTTACAATACTTAAGATTATTTTTGAAAATGTTACTAAAGGAATGACATTTTTGACACGAAATAATGGAAATGCTTTTGCCAGGCGATATTTGCCAAAACGTGTTCCATATATTCAACACCTCATTTTCTCATATTTTCTATATATTGGGTCTTTTGTGACTTTTCTGTCAACAAAACAAAGGTACCTTTCGAATTTAATCTTGTTATTTTTGCAGCTGAACTTAAAACAAGTTTTAAATCGTTCTTTTCCGCATGATGTTGATTGCTTTAAAAAGAGCCTTTTGACAACAAATTTTTTGTGTAAGAATGATGATGCAAAAAATATGTTCATTCCTTCTTCACTGTGATGCTTTCCTCTTATTTTTCAATGTGCATTGATTTCCCATTGTTATTTATTTAATTAATTAGACTTTTTTAATAACAGCTTTGAACCTTTTACACTATCGACTGACAATAACTTTATGAATAGAACCTCGCTTAAAAGTTTAAACCAAAGTTTAAAAATTTTAAACGAAAAAAAAAAAATTATCATTCAACTTAAAACAACCGAAAATATAGTTTCTCTACTAATTTTAGTTAAAATATTAACTTTATTTAAATATACGAGTACGTATATGGTGCGGTATGTTGGAGGCACACAATTTTTATTTTAACTCAAATGATTTTAAAATTTAAGCTAAACTAACATAAAAAAAAAATAACTTTGTGATTCCCATTTCCACATAAAAATTCTGAATAGAACCTCAAATTTTTTTTACAAATTTTACATCAGTACGTAACTCCAGACTTTTTATTTTATTTCAGTTTAATTCTCTACTTAGTTACACATTAGTTTTTATTTATGTTTTATGAGAACAACTGTTGTTGGATTTTTATGCGCTTCTACGTAACTAGATAGATATATCTATGTATTTATTTGATTAAATACACTGCGCGATAATTATTTGGAACCATCTACAACATATTTTTTGTTTCTAATGGGTCGTTTATTTAACAGTCCTGAGAGCTAAAACTTAAACTCTTCGAGCGTAAAGATGTAAATAGAGAGTGTAAAATTTAAAAGAGAATAAGAAAATAGTAAGTAACCTTCTGTTAAAATATTTTTATAGTAGGCTTGGCGTTTTTTACATGGAAATATTTTAATTGAAAGGTTATCAGTGATCCACAAAATTCTAAAATGCAGATTTTGAAAAAATTATTTAGCACAACAATTAAATGAAATAACCGTTAAACTGACAAAATACGTCATTGTACAAAAAAATTCAATTGATATAATATATTTGATGAGTTAATCATAAAAATAATAGTAAAATCAACACACACAAAACTCTTAAACCAAAATTACAACTTTTACTTCGATAAAGTCGTCTATCCACAATGAAACATTTACTGTTTTGTGACACAGTGAAACAATGAAACGTTTACTGTTGTTTTTTTTCTATTTTGTTTTTTTTATCACAACAAAAAAAACGATTGTCTTTCTCACTCTAAAGTAATATAGTATTTTTTTCTCCTTCTGGTTTCACATTACAAAAAAATATTGACAGTAAATGTTTCATTGTGGGTAGACGACTTTAAACAAACGAAATCTTAGAAATTTTAAAAAGCTTAGTGGAACCAAACAGTTACCGCGCAGTGTACTTTTATTTCATCTTACGACAAATGAAAACATAAAGAACAAATATAAAATAAAAAAGAAGCTTTTCAAAAACTTTTTTACCAATTTTAATTCCATTTATTATTTTATAACGCGTTGGTTACCATGGATTGATTTACAGTGATTGCTGTTTAATTTAGTAACAACCACATGGCTTTTGTGTTTTATTCTTAAAAGATAAAAAGCACAACTCAACGCTATGCGAAATTAAAATTATTAAATTGCAAATTTCTTGAGGTTTACTTATATGAGTAATATAACTATACTATAGACACGAAGCTAGCACGGGTTGTATCTACAATGCGATTTTACCGTTTGTTCCAGATACAAGTGCTTTCTATTATGAAATAACGTGTTTCTTACAAGAAAAACTCTTTAATTGTTTCCTTAATTGTTTTCCTTAATTGGTTTTGATACTAAGTTCCTCATGTATGTTATTATTTCGGATTTACCAAGAAGAAAGCTCTTGCTGCGTTGAATGATTTTAGTGATAGTGTAAGTTTATTAGTTCTATTGGAGGCATAGGTTCATTAAGCACGTATTTGAAGAGTGTTTATCGGCTTACTACATCATGTCCCAATTTGAAACTGCGCAGCAATTGTCCATTGCCAAGATTATTAATCCAAGAATCACAGAAACTGAACCTCCCCAGCCAGTTTCATTACAAATGATGTCCGTTTTCTTCTTAAGTTTCCATTTTAAATTGATTCGTTATATTTAAAACCGCAAACAGTTGATTTGCTTATTAAAGCAGGATTCTTTGAGGTTTTTACTTAATGACAAAAAGATTTTGAGTTGAAACCTCACAATAATACAGGACACCAAAAATAGTTGGACTGTCAGTGGTCTACTTCGGCCACTATATGAACACACATAAACTGCTCTTGCAAGTGACGTAATTGAAATATTAACTCGTTTTCTGTATAAATTGGGCACTCTGGTAGGGTCATTTTGGAAAATTGAGTCGTATCCGATTGCTGAATTGGAATTAGGCCCAACAAACCAAGAATGTGAGGACCATTAGGGATACACCCACCGAACTGGTAATAGATCTATATATCTGTTTTTAAACTTAAAAAACCAACTTTAGCAATTACATTAGTGGAGGTCCAGTTATTCGCATTTCATTAGCAGAAATTGAAATCTTTGGAGCGTTTCGACAATTTGGATCCCGCAACTCCTTTTTATTTCGTGCCGCATCACTGCGTAAGAAAAATGGCGAGTTTGACATCAAAGTTAAGGGTCGTTTTGGATTGGTCTGATCCTAAACATTTATCGCCATATCAAAGTTGCTTCATTGGATCGCATTTTACAACTTATCTTTTGGACAAATGTGACTTTTATTATAAGGCAAAATTGGTTAAATCGAGAGCCACAAATTACTATTACACCAGCCAATTGAACATGATGAGGAGAGGCCTAAACAAAAAATTACACTACTAGTGATGTAGAGCCGAGATCTCACCAAACGAAATTTGGTGTTTGTGATGCGGTTCATAAAAAAGATGCCGCACGCCTCTGCTTTTGAATCGTAAATTGCTAATACAGTGGAATAATTTGGGGTATGTTTATAAACGCTGATACCATGACTAATTTATTCTGAAGAGGACAAGATTGAGTATAAATGTTTACGCAACATCTAGCATCCAGCTTTTCTCGATGATCATGCAAAGTTGGTAAACAATCGTGCCATTTGATCCATTAGTCATTCGAGAAGACATCGTTATTTCCAAGACATTGATTCAATATTTTCCTTTTTACAGGACATTACATTTGAGCCCACGAAATGTTCTTATCCGTTTACGACATGTCTTCGCGCTTTCAAACAGTTCATCGTTGTAGGGGTCACTGCTTGCATCGAATGGTAACAATTGTTCACCCTCCATTTAAAAACTGAGTCAAAATGTATAACGTGGTTAAGACGTGTTAACTTGTTTCGTTGGTACGAGGATATTTTATGCGCATACGTGATATCGTCTTTAAGAGAGAGACATCTAAGATCTAATCAGCAAAAATTAGAGATTCTGTTTTTTCATCAATTTCAAAACATGACTGAAAACCAGACATTTAATCGAGAAATGCCCATTAAAACGGCGCTGCAACTATACTGTCGAAGAAAACAAAATACAGTACGGCATACAGTCGTAGATGCCGAATCAAAACCATATGTTCAAATCATGTCTCGTCGTCAATTGCATCAACTACATTACATAGATCGCAAAGTAGTTTAAAACAGACGATCATGCCCGCAGCACTTATCAACATTTTGGAATCCTTCCGTCGTACGCTATTAGACTTGGGTTCTCAAACAACCTATATCACAGAACATTGTGTGCAGCAATTAGGATTGAGAAGAAACAATGCCAAATTATTAATCAATGGTTAAAGGAATTCAAGTGCCAGATCCACAAGAACAAAGATTTCGTTAACAGTTTGAGCAACATATTGGAAAAACCGGAATTTTGGTATCTAAAATTACGTCATATCTACCTTCTGAGTATATCAAAGACATTGAATTTAGACGTTGGTTGGAACTACATTTGGCTGATCCGTAATTTCGATACCCAGAGCGTATTTGATCGGTTTTAATCGGTGCTGATTAATTCCTTAGATTATTGGAATCCAGGCAAATTATCAAAGTTTCAACAAAGTAAAAAAGTTTGAGGTGATTTTTTAAAAGGTAAGGCAACGAACCTTTTAAAAATCACCTCAAAACTTAGGTAAATCTTTAAACAATGCCATTCACAGACTAATCAGCTATGAAACGCCGGTTTGCTCGAGAATCAGAATTTCCAGACTTTATCAGGAGTTCCTGAGTGTGTCTCAAAATCTGCATCGTATGGAGGAAATATAACAAGCCAAGGATAGTATAGATACCTCATCGCGGGATTTTAAAGCAGTCTAGTTTGACAACCAACTTAAGAGGTGCCTTTGATAGTTCTGTGGAAATGACAACAGGAATGTACTTAAAGATTGCTTAGATGTTGGGCCAACGGTTCAAAATTAAGTGTATGCAAAGTTCACTGCAGTTATGGATAGGTCATGCAGCAAAGAAGATCTCTGAAGTCAAAATCACTGACTGCTTCTTGACGAGATCGCAAATACAGCTTAGACAGTACTTTTGGAAGAAACGACATATTGAATACTAAACTTCCCTGTTACCAGGAATAAAGTGGGGAGAAACGCCAATTCCCTTAAAGACCGATGAAAATGTTGCATTTAATCATTGGCATTTCAGGAGAATCATAAAGTTACATCCCGGCTCTGGCAACATTGCAAGAGTGGTCACGTTGAAAACTAAATTTAGAGAAATAAAACGTCCAGTCTCACGCTATGAGAACTAATCTGTAACGGAAGATGATACAACCGAACTCTTGTTCTGTTTTGACCTTAAACGATCAACCAAAGGCAAATACTATCGATGATGACTTTAAAAAACCTGCAATTCTTCTAACAATTTGCGGTGAGGGAAGTTTTGAGCTATTAGAATCTTTTATAGCTCCAAGCAAGGTAAGTGTTCTAACATTCTAATAGATAGTTACCAATCGAACCGATCACTTTTCTCCAAGCACGTTGCAAATCACGGTTTCGTTTAAATTTTTTAAATGTGACCAAATGCCTGAGGATGCCTGAAGATACAATTGTATGTGTTATACCGGATTTTAATTTACAACAACAATTCTTGGCAGAGAAAACGCTGTTATTGATAACCGTTGAAAAAACCACAAATCTATAAAGCCGATGTGCATGTGCAAGCAAAATTCATTACAGAGCCACGACAACGGTACAACCACAGACCACTGACAATCAAAGCACGATAAGGTACGCCCATTCGTTGTGAGAGTTGCGGAAAAAGCTCATCCTAGATCCAGGTGCAAATTTCGATCAAGCGTTTGCTCGTTTTATAACTTAACTGGGCACATTCAAAAGGTTTGTCGTTCCAATCCAGACAATAGTCAGATAACCAGAAAGAAACCAAAAAAGAATAAACGTCGTTTTAATTCTGTTAAGTTATCTGCACCTCCCGAAGTTAAAATGGAAAATAAAATTTGATGCAAATTTGAAGTCGATTCGAACTCGGGATATATCATTATATCTGAGCTCACTTTCAAAACCATTTGGAAATTAATTTGTGCCTTTGGGTATATCAATCCAAGGAGTACATATACTATTGGATTATCGAAGTGCACAGTCATTTTTTTGTATCAGAGCTTAGGAAATACCGTGGACCACCGGTGTCATTAAAATTAAATTTAAAAGTCGTACCTATTCATTTACCAGCCCGGGCCATTCCAATCGCTCTTTGACTACCCGTCGAAAAAGAGTTAGATAAGTTGACGTTTATATTAGAACGTGTACGAACGGGCCACACCAATTGTGCCTGTTCTAAAATCTGATAGATCAGTTGAAATGTGCATTCATGGTGCCTCAGGGGATGTCCCGAGAAGGTTAACGAACAATTTAAACCAGTCTGGATGCGCTGAACTGAGCTAAGCTGTATTAGGGACTGCATATTGTAGGGACATCGCACAATAATACCATCAAACTACCATCGATCAATATTGGTCGCATTGTATACCGCACACCCATGGATTGTGCGAATGAAGAGTATGGCAAAATGTTATGTTTAGTGGCCTAGAATTGACGATGACATCGAAAAGCTTATTTGGATATATTTTGGATATAAGTAAACATTTTTAAAAAAGTTATCAAAATTCCTTCAAATGACATGTTGCAATTTGTAACAGTTGCAACTAATAAAGTTTTAGATCAACTTTCACTTCAATGGTTTAAAGAGACAGGTACTAAAATCACTGTACCACGTCTTATCAATTAAAGAGAAAATGTCAAATTATATTAGATATTGTTCGAAAGTAAATTTTTATCAAACTTAACACGTGTCTTTTTAATATCGAAAGGTATTGATATATTCCTAGTATTTTATGGCTATAGCAACATCGAATAATTTAGGAGCTTCTCAAGGTAGTTAATGAATGTTAACGCACAAGAAATTCAAGATAATCCTTTATATATATATATATATATATATATATATATATATATATATATATATATATATATATATATATATATATATAAATATATATACACATATATATATATATATATATATATATATATATATATATATATATATATATATATATATATATATATATATACACTGATGTATAGTATATGAAATTAAAGCTTGTGATTTTCTCGTGTGTAGTGAACAAAAAACAATACAAACAACAACAACCCATGTAACAACATAATATAGAAAGTAAACTTCGAAAGCTTAAACCAAATTTGTGTTTGTCTGTGTATATACGAAAACAGATATATTCGCTTAAATATTTATGTTGTTCGATTTATTTGACAAGAATTTAAAAATCTGGGTTGGTGGTACATACAAAGGGGGTAAATACGAGGAACAATAATATTTTCAGATTCCTAACAAAAATTTGTATTTCTATCCTATACAGATTTATGATATTTTGTTGCTTCATCCTTAATATTTCCTGTGATTTGTTGTCAAACATACTCCTTCCTCTATGCGTACACATATACAACAGTTAAAAAGCTTACGAGGAAAACAAGAAAAAAATAAATAAATAATTTAGATAATATTGTTAATATGTATTTTCACTGTTTTTCCTCCTCCTCCTCCTCCTTCTTTTATGTGCTTTTTCCATTTTGTCATCATTGTATTGTGTGTATATATATGCGTATATGTGTATGTGTGTGTGAGAATTATTTTTGTCATTATATTCATGTTATTTATATTTATTTATATGTAATTCACTTAGACGGTAAAAATGAAAATGAGATTAGTCGTTTGTGCTTTTTTGTTTTGTGTTTTTCTTAAAAGACGTAAATAAGATTAATTTTTTTTTTACATACATACATACATAGAGTATATTATATATTAAAACAAAAAGGTGTAATTACCGAATACACTAATGGGTAGAAATGAATTCTTAATTTTCGTATATAAATTTTCATGCTCAGAACTCATCCTTTAGCAGTTTTTTTTTGTGTAAATATGGGATGGTACTTTATCTATACATCGACATATTATTTATCATATACGTCTATGTCTATAATATCACTTTAATGAATTTAATTAAAATGTTTATGGAGAGGTTAAAAGAATTTTAATTACAAAATTTTTAATTTAGGTTTCATGGCTTGTGTTTTCATTAGCGTGGTTCCAAGAATCCAAATTAATTGATTATTGGTATGTTATGTGGAATGAGCTATGAAGGTCAAACTAATAATAAGAGTGATAGCCAAAAAGTTTAATTACAAACTTATCCCGCTGATTTCAAAAAAAAACCAGAGCTCTGAGTTTTAACTTTTTTAGATGAAATTGATGACTGTCGTATTTCAAATATTTAAAATATTTTTGAAGCTTGATTTTAAAACAATTTGTATCGACCCCAACTTCGAACACGATATTTGTCAACTTGAAATATAAGTTGAACTAAAATGATAGCGAGCCAAAAATAGCTAACATAAATATTTGTGGTGATAATTTAAACGACAATTTTTGCTTCAATAAAGGAAGTTTTTGAAAAAAATCTAAATATTTAGGCAATATTACACTAAAAAACTCAGCAATTTCTAAACTCAATCCCTTGGCCTTGATTCATTCATTGATTAATTTGGAGTGTACGACCAAGCATTAAGCAAAATGTTCTGGACACTTAAAAGAATATAGGAAAGTATAGTAAGATATATTATAGAGATCATCACGGTTACAGACAACTTGGCGGCCAATAATTAGTATTATATATTCATGCATATTACAGTACAATTATTACTTAATACGATCAGCATCCCAGTCTACAAATATTCTCCTATAATTTGCAATGTTCCTTTGAAACAAAATTATCCAATCCATCGGCTATAATAAATTTTGTAAGTTCCACCTGATATATTGATATATTGATATATAATATATCAGGTGGAACTTACAAAATTTATAAATAATAATATAATAATATAATAATATTATTATTATTATATTATTATTTCATAATAATATAATAATATAATAATATAATAATATAATAATATAATAATATAATAATATAATAATATAATAATATAATAATATAATAATATAATAATATAATAATATAATAATATAATAATATAATAATATAATAATATAATAATATAATAATATAATAATATAATAATATAATAATATAATAATATAATAATATAATAATATAATAATATAATAATATAATAATATAATAATATAATAATATAATAATATAATAATATAATAATATAATAATATAATAATATAATAATATAATAATATAATAATATAATAATATAATAATATAATAATATAATAATATAATAATATAATAATATAATAATATAATAATATAATAATATAATAATATAATAATATAATAATATAATAATATAATAATATAATAATATAATAATATAATAATATAATAATATAATAATATAATAATATAATAATATAATAATATAATAATATAATAATATAATAATATAATAATATAATAATATAATAATATAATAATATAATAATATAATAATATAATAATATAATAATATAATAATATAATAATATAATAATATAATAATATAATAATATAATAATATAATAATATAATAATATAATAATATAATAATATAATAATATAATAATATAATAATATAATAATATAATAATATAATAATATAATAATATAATAATATAATAATATAATAATATAATAATATAATAATATAATAATATAATAATATAATAATATAATAATATAATAATATAATAATATAATAATATAATAATATAATAATATAATAATATAATAATATAATAATATAATAATATAATAATATAATAATATAATAATATAATAATATAATAATATAATAATATAATAATATAATAATATAATAATATAATAATATAATAATATAATAATATAATAATATAATAATATAATAATATAATAATATAATAATATAATAATATAATAATATAATAATATAATAATATAATAATATAATAATATAATAATATAATAATATAATAATATAATAATATAATAATATAATAATATAATAATATAATAATATAATAATATAATAATATAATAATATAATAATATAATAATATAATAATATAATAATATAATAATATAATAATATAATAATATAATAATATAATAATATAATAATATAATAATATAATAATATAATAATATAATAATATAATAATATAATAATATAATAATATAATAATATAATAATATAATAATATAATAATATAATAATATAATAATATAATAATATAATAATATAATAATATAATAATATAATAATATAATAATATAATAATATAATAATATAATAATATAATAATATAATAATATAATAATATAATAATATAATAATATAATAATATAATAATATAATAATATAATAATATAATAATATAATAATATAATAATATAATAATATAATAATATAATAATATAATAATATAATAATATAATAATATAATAATATAATAATATAATAATATAATAATATAATAATATAATAATATAATAATATAATAATATAATAATATAATAATATAATAATATAATAATATAATAATATAATAATATAATAATATAATAATATAATAATATAATAATATAATAATATAATAATATAATAATATAATAATATAATAATATAATAATATAATAATATAATAATATAATAATATAATAATATAATAATATAATAATATAATAATATAATAATATAATAATATAATAATATAATAATATAATAATATAATAATATAATAATATAATAATATAATAATATAATAATATAATAATATAATAATATAATAATATAATAATATAATAATATAATAATATAATAATATAATAATATAATAATATAATAATATAATAATATAATAATATAATAATATAATAATATAATAATATAATAATATAATAATATAATAATATAATAATATAATAATATAATAATATAATAATATAATAATATAATAATATAATAATATAATAATATAATAATATAATAATATAATAATATAATAATATAATAATATAATAATATAATAATATAATAATATAATAATATAATAATATAATAATATAATAATATAATAATATAATAATATAATAATATAATAATATAATAATATAATAATATAATAATATAATAATATAATAATATAATAATATAATAATATAATAATATAATAATATAATAATATAATAATATAATAATATAATAATATAATAATATAATAATATAATAATATAATAATATAATAATATAATAATATAATAATATAATAATATAATAATATAATAATATAATAATATAATAATATAATAATATAATAATATAATAATATAATAATATAATAATATAATAATATAATAATATAATAATATAATAATATAATAATATAATAATATAATAATATAATAATATAATAATATAATAATATAATAATATAATAATATAATAATATAATAATATAATAATATAATAATATAATAATATAATAATATAATAATATAATAATATAATAATATAATAATATAATAATATAATAATATAATAATATAATAATATAATAATATAATAATATAATAATATAATAATATAATAATATAATAATATAATAATATAATAATATAATAATATAATAATATAATAATATAATAATATAATAATATAATAATATAATAATATAATAATATAATAATATAATAATATAATAATATAATAATATAATAATATAATAATATAATAATATAATAATATAATAATATAATAATATAATAATATAATAATATAATAATATAATAATATAATAATATAATAATATAATAATATAATAATATAATAATATAATAATATAATAATATAATAATATAATAATATAATAATATAATAATATAATAATATAATAATATAATAATATAATAATATAATAATATAATAATATAATAATATAATAATATAATAATATAATAATATAATAATATAATAATATAATAATATAATAATATAATAATATAATAATATAATAATATAATAATATAATAATATAATAATATAATAATATAATAATATAATAATATAATAATATAATAATATAATAATATAATAATATAATAATATAATAATATAATAATATAATAATATAATAATATAATAATATAATAATATAATAATATAATAATATAATAATATAATAATATAATAATATAATAATATAATAATATAATAATATAATAATATAATAATATAATAATATAATAATATAATAATATAATAATATAATAATATAATAATATAATAATATAATAATATAATAATATAATAATATAATAATATAATAATATAATAATATAATAATATAATAATATAATAATATAATAATATAATAATATAATAATATAATAATATAATAATATAATAATATAATAATATAATAATATAATAATATAATAATATAATAATATAATAATATAATAATATAATAATATAATAATATAATAATATAATAATATAATAATATAATAATATAATAATATAATAATATAATAATATAATAATATAATAATATAATAATATAATAATATAATAATATAATAATATAATAATATAATAATATAATAATATAATAATATAATAATATAATAATATAATAATATAATAATATAATAATATAATAATATAATATTATAATAATATAATAATATAATAATCAAATACATCAACTGATTTTAGGACAACTGATTTGGGTAACTTTTTAAGAATATTGAAAATAAATTCCATTTATATTCAGGGGTTATATATATTTTCAATATCGCTCAAGTGCAATGGTGCAAGTGAGGAGGAGTTACTAGTATTATAATATTATAATATGTATTACTACCCCAAAGCTAATTTTTAGCAATGCTTATTCTAACTACTGTAGTCCATCTGCTCTACTTTTACATATATAATAAAGTCCACTCATTAAATTTTCAATTCTAATATTTAAAATTTCCATCATGAATAATTTCTTTGATGCCAAACAATTAAATTTAAAGCTCTCGAAACGATTCAACACAACAAATTGTAATGATTTTTTTCCTCTCGCTTTATTTTTTGTTATGTACCAATTTCTTGGAAAATTATCAAATATTTTGTTAAAATAAAAAATAAATTATTTTATTCTTAATTTTAAAATACTCAAGTAATAATTTACAAGGAGATAGTATAGAGATGAAATTTTAACATAATAAATCAAAAAAATGTTAGGAATTAAATCAAAAAATTTGTATAAATTAATTCAGCATGCATAATCAAGCAAATAATTGGTATATAGCCAGTCATTTACTGTTTATGCGCGATTTACATTCAACGAAATCAACTACTGTAAAAAACATGAAGTACAACATTGTAAAATTGTCCAAGTAAAGGAAAAAACGACTTCCGCCAAAAAAATATCGACATCTGTAGCCGAGAAACGAACCGAAAAATAAAAACGTCGATATCAAATTTCAGGTTCTGAATCGTCATCTTTTATTATAAGCGCCTATCGATTCATCTGAATTAACTGAATTGATATTGAGTTATTTTTTAGAAATTGAGTTATATTCAATTAGATTGACATTATAAATTTCTATATATTAATTATTTTAAGCTTATGTTGAGTTTCATTTTAATAATACTTTTGTAATTTATATTTTAAGACTAATTATTTATAATTATTGTTTTATTTTATTTAACCGTTTGATTTTATTTTTCACAAAAATAGTAAACAAATCCGTAAGCACCTACCTAAATAAATGAAAAATAACAAAACAATAACTAAAACAACCCAACTGAATTTATTATTAAACTACAAAAAATACAATCAGATAATTCAGTAGCTCAATCTTTTAACTGAAGTGAAAGGTGCGAATCGAACAGCCAATTCACATCAATATTTTCAGTTATTTAGAATATTCAGTACATTCAGTCCAATCGAATGCGCCTATAAACAAACGACGATAAAATGTTAAATTGGTAAATAAAAAATATTATGATTACTAGATGGACTTTAAAAATGTACAGAATCATTTTGAATTTGTGAAAAACAAAAAAATTTTTTTTTTGTTAAAAATGAAATGGAGGAACAAATGAACGGTTAGAATATATAATAAATAGTTTTGTAGGATATAAAAATGTACATAAAAACAGGTATGCAAATCCAAAAGATGCGACATTTTTGGATGACAAATGAGGTTATATTTTCGTTTCGAAATGTCAAAATGCATGATTAAACTGACTTTAAACCAAAAAAATTAAAAAAACTAATGTATTTCTTTCTCATATTTTCCTTAGTGTTTTTCATGCTATTTCGTTTTTAATATCTGCGTTTTGAACATATCTTTGGATGTAAATCGCGCATTAATTTATAAATTGTAAGGAACATGTATAAATTAAATTAAGCAACGACTCTCGGCTATCTTGTAATATTGTCACTCTCAATCACGCCATATCAACAACACTACTATATCACATAATTAAAACTAATAAATAAATAGTAATCTAATTAAATTAATTTATCCAAATAAATTGTAAAATATTCAAGTATTTTACATTCCCATATAAGCACCATACACAAACTATTTTCTAAAAATATAAGTCCCAATCTTATTGTTTAATTTTACTGTTAACAGTTTTCAACTCTCGACTGCACACAAAATACTTAAGATATTTATGCTTAAATTCTGAATTTTAAAAACATTTTTGATTCAACATCATGTTCATATATGAACAACATTCTCCGCAAACTAAATAAAAATATATTTTTTATTATATGATGATACTTAAATGCACAAAAACTATAAATATGTATTCGAATCAAATAAAAACTACCCAAAGTTATTTTCTTAAATATTTTTATTTTTATTTTTTCAATAAGAGATGAATTGTTTCGAGATTCTGTTTTAAAATAAAAAAAATTTGTAAAATCTTTTCCTTATACTGTACTCAGTATATGAAATGTAAAACTTTAATTTTAATTTCCAAAAATATTTTCATTTTAAACTTTTTGCTTTTTTGCAAACTTTTAGTTTTCTGAGTTTTATTTTTTTTTATTTGCAATTTTTAAGCTATCATAATGTGAAAATCTGTTATTTTTTTTTTTTTTTTGCAGATTATTGAAGTAAATATAGAAGCAAATTTTTGTTATTTTGTATATTTGCATAATCGGAGTTTTTTTTTAAATTTTTGTATGTTGTTGTTCAACAATCATGTTATCAAATATAAGCTCGTACGGTTATGTAATAGTGCTCAGATCATAATTGAAAAATATATGTGGTTTATCTTGCAACTGGATCATTTATTTAAAAAGTTAAAACTTATTTTGTGGTTGTACACCAACATTTAATTGTCATTACCAATTAAGATATTTTGAAACGGAGCAATTGGCACAGTAGTTAAAGTTGAGATATTTGAACCGCAAGGTAAGACAAGGCGAATAGGTAATTATCAGAGGCCTTCTAATTGAGATGAAGCTGAGCGTGTAAAATTCCATGTTCTACCATCATTTGCTAATTTCTGAGCAATTTCTTAAGGTAATCCACAACGTAGTGACGCCGCCTAAATTGATTATTGGCAACAACCAAATTTGTGCCATTGTCACTATATAGATTGCTTCATAACCTTTTGTGTGACGTGAATCTTTTATATGAGGCGCTGAACGTTTCCATGGTTAGATCACTTACTAGTTCATTGTATAGTCTTAGAAGCTTTCAAAGCTTTCTAGGCAATCGCGTTTCTCATAAAACCTCTCCCTACTGTAGATATGCCTCCTAATGGTAACATCCGGGCAATGCATCCAATAATGTAGCTAAGTAGCTTTCACACAACAATCCATTGCTCTAAGCTTTGATGGAACAACAAACGCTGAGAGCGGCGTGACCAAGGAGGAGCTTAGTCATCAGTATGTGAACTCCGGATACCAGGCAACCTCCGGTTTTAATTTAGCCTTCCCACAGTATACCGATCTCTGCTGTAAGTGACCTTCATTTCTCAGTTACTCGTTGCAATTCATATGAACTCAAAGATATAAATATAGAGAGCGATGGCTCTTTAAAAGCGTCAACTGTGCCAGCTGTTGAGCTGGGTCATACAAGATATGTGGTAGATGCCTCAAGGGCCATCTCCATTGATTAACTTGGTGTCTACAAGGGAATAAGAGGAACAGTCTACTTCTCAAATAGCGTGCACCATATGTGATGACAACCACAGAAACATCTCTCAGACATCGGGCCCCTCAACCATTGGTGTTGGTATTGGGAACATGTCCCTTAACTCTAGTGAATAGGTTAAGCTCAATTTCCTCGAAAGAAGGCGTTGTAAAAACGAGTCGAGGAAAGCAAAACTAGAGATGAGGCTCTAGCCGCTGTTTAAACTAAGGCCAAAATGTGCTCTAAACGTAACAGTCGTGGAAGAGGATGATTTTCCTCAGTCAAACATCGCTAGGTCATTTTTCCCACAGAGCCTTAGTTGGTCTAGTGAGAAAATTCGTGCTACCATGGCTGCACAGACCATGGTTTTCGAAAATCATGGTTTTCGCGGCCAACTCCTGGCAACTCCTGGCAACGGACGGCAACTGAAGCACGCATCCATTTGGTTATGGTCACAGGCAATTCTTCTATAAAAACACCGCGCGAAATCCAAGGAGAACGTGCTTACCGCTTCAGTCACATCAGAATCGTTCTTAAGAGCGATTTACCTCCACCAACCAAACCACTGGAGTCAGGTCCAGCAAGGAGGTACTTTACCAGCCACAGAAGGAGGTAGAAATGAATACAAGGGGCATCTGAGAACAGCAGCACTGTAGAGCATTCTGTTCCTGCTGCCTCTTTGTCAAAAAAACAATCAATGGATCTCCCGATACTCCTTTGGTTTCGGATAAATCAGCTAGGTTGACTAAATGAAGGGCTATCCATTGAAAACACTAAAAAACAACGACATCCAGCTCGGGATTTAAGCCTAAGAGTGCTCAAGGTGATACTGGTAAACGTGGCAGCAACGTGCCAAATCCCACGAAACAATCGGCTTGCAAGCAGCCACTAGCGGAGTGCTTTTTACCCTAATAATCAAATATGGCTGGTACTATTAGGGTACTACAAGCAAACCTGAATCAATCAAAAAGAGCCTCGAATACCTTTCCCAACCAGTTTGCTCAACAACATTTAAGCCTTGACTTTATCCAGAAACTTTGGGTTAGTAGACGAAAAATTAGGGACCTCCATCTTAAGCCATGAAAGTTGATTTACAATCGCAGGGAAAAAGTTCTCCAAACAGCAATATCTATTTCATATAATATTAACGTTTTTCCAATTACAGAGTTCATCACTAAGGATTTAGTTGCACTGATCCTGGTAATACCGACTCGCAGCGAAGTGTATTAAACGGAGTAAGTGTTTTACCCTTACAGGATCGTATGAATTAATGCAACCGAATAAAACAAACAATTCATCATATATCCTGCGATGCAAATGCGCATCATATCATTTGGGGTATCAGCGATACAAATGACAGAGGTGAGTCCTTTCTACATTATCTTATGAGTAGTTACATAGAGATTTTAAATAAAGGGTTTAAGCCACTTACACATGCAGACCAGGTTCAATATATTGAGGGTGATCACACAGGAGGCAGAGCCCCTTGTTTTACAAACTGAAAGACCTACAGTGATATTTTATTCGTCAAAGCGGACATGTTGCTTACATTTATGAGCTCAATTGAAACCTTGAAACTGCAGCTTATTTGTTAAATGATGTGCTCCAATCTTCTTACGAAAGCAGTTGTGTGGCGCGTAACTATTTGGTTAATCGCAAAGTTCCATAGTGGAATGAACAGCTTGCTAAACTCCATAATAGAGTTAGGAAATTATTTAATTGGGTAAAGCATTCTAATGAGTGTGACAAGCCCTCTCAAATTACAACACTAAACTAAGGCGCTGCAAACGACTTACATGGAGAAAAAACTGTGGTAATATCGAGGATATACCTACAGCTGCTCGATTTCATAAAGCGCTAGCTAAGAATCAGTCCAACGATTGGACTTATTCTCAAATCCGATGGTAATTTTACATACTCGAAACCCTACTTCAGGTGCTACTAATTTTAGGAAATTTTAAGAAAGCAATGCTAATAACCCTTTGCAAAATAAATGTTGATGGCTCATTATGGGAGGTTACGTTTCTTAAGAGATTTACGTTGTAATACAAGGAAAAATTACTTATGGGCAATCTTAATGTTAAATTTTACTTTGTTGATTAAATTCAACATTAATTAGTTGGCTTTGGAAACAAAAGCAGATTTAATGTGATAAATAAATTTAAGTAGACTTTGTCATATCTTAAAAAGAAACAAATAAATAAAAAAAAACAAAATTAAAAAGATGAATATATGTAGTTACGATTCAAAATTTTTTATTTTATAAAGTGTCATTCAGTTGTCAGTCTAGTAATATTTTTGCTAGTAAAATTAAATTTATAGCACTAATCAAAAAATATGGAACTTAAAATTTAATTTAAGGAAAGCTTCTATTCACAAATCATTCGTAAGTTTTTAAAATGTTGGACGGTGTGCATTTAAAGTGTAAGTAATTGAGTTTTTACTTTTCCACGAAAAATAAAAAAAGCTCTGTTCAATGGCGTGTACAAGTTCAACTGACATAAGGTTTAGCTGCAGCTTATTCACTGTAAGTCAATTTACGTGAGAATGTTTTTTCCAACTGTTTGTACTTGTATGAAAGCAAAAATAAAAAAACATGCCGTTAAAGATGTTTTTATGTATAATTAAGATTTATTATATCTTCTCAATTTATTTACCACTTTAGTTCTTATTTTTTAATTAAATTTATTTTTCATGAAGACATAAAAATAATAAAATAAAATACTAGCTATATACAATAAAATAGAAACTATACAAAAAAAAATAATGCCCAATAAAAGCACAGCATCTTAAATTTATCTTTAATCGGACTACTATTACGTTTTGTATTAATTTTAATTTAAAAAAAAATTCTTAAATTTGCAAAGGCTAACCGCTTTGCTAATTTTTTGGCATACAAATTATTTGTTGAAATGTACACATATTTTGATGCAGTACTTTTATTCATGACCAGAGCTTTTAATTAAGATATCATTCATCACAATCGGGCTACTATTACGTTTTGTATTAATTTTAATTTAAAAAAAATTCTTAATTTTACAAAGGCTAAACCCTTTGCTGATTTTTTGGCATAAAAAATATTTGTTGAAATAAACACATATTTTGATGCAGTATTTTTACTCGTGACCAGAGCTATTTGTATAGTTCAGCCAGATATGGTTTATAGAAGAATACTCCTAAAGTGGTTTGATTATGATCTTTGCAGTTTGTGGTATTTCTTTGTTGACTTCAGAGAAAGTACTCATAATCCACTTACTTAACATTCACTACAATTATCAAAACGATTATAAGAAAATGATATTATTCCAGACATAAAAAACCGACAAATGGGGAATAAAATGGAAGCAATTATTTGTAGAAAATTTTGATTTCATCGTATTTGATGCCTATGTGACCAATTTTCATAAAGGATAGAGCTGAAACAAATAAAAATTTAACTCAGGAAGTCACAAAAGTAAAAGTTTTTAGGATTACAATGGAACCGCAAATTAGACGTCTTCTCCTACCATTTACGTTAGTTTTCACAAAAAGTATAGTTACTTTCTGAGCTCGGTTAAACCTTTAATCTATTAGGCTGACAGTCACCAGTAACAGCTGTGTAATAGTAATGGATTACCATTTGAAAACAGCTGCAGTATTTATAACAAGTTCAAGAGGAATTCTTGTAATATTCAGTATCTAACATGTGTTTAACCTAAAGCAAAACAATCTCTGAAACAATTAAAACATCTAGAATGTTTTTTTTCATAATATCTGCGCTTATTTTGATTTCTGAGCCATTTCTTTAAAGTTCTTCACATTAAATGTTAAAGACATGAACTCAAACGCTCGATAGAATTGTAAATCACACCTTTGTGACATGAGCTCTGTAGACTGTTGTGATTACCATTAATTCATTAAAAAACAGATCAAAAAAATATTTCTTTCGAAGCCTAATTATAATACGAGGTATACTTGAATTTCACTTCGTTCTAAGAACAAACATGCAAACCCATTGAAGTATAAACGATAAATTGGATATTTCATATTGGAAGCTTTCCTCTACCTATTTATTGAGTTTTCTTTAATTTTTCTCTTTAAAACAAATTTTTTTTTAAAGCAAACTGATTAAATGACGATACGCAGGCAGCGAGCAGACAGACAGTAAAATTATATGTTCATGAAAATGATAGCGTAACTCCTCCACGGCAGTACCAATATCAATTATAACGTATGAATACAAGTTTTCTAAAAAAAAAAAAAATGGAAAATAATTTTTCATATCGTGTGTTTGCGCGCTTTATAATGAATAATATATTTGCTTACATTTTTGTACATGTACATATATGTGTTTGTTTATTCTAAGAAGTGGTTTTTATTTTACATATTTTTTATGAATAAAAATGACAGATTTTTTTTTGTTAAGTCAAAATGAAAAGCATTTTCCATGTTACTTTGAAAAATTTTCCAGGGTGTTTTATTAACTTTTTTTTTTGTTCGTTTCATGACACTTTGTATGCTTTCTGTTTGTGAATTCATAAAAATACTCTTACAAAAGAGATATATGTATGAATGCTGTGCTATTTCGTATACCTAATAACGTATACTGTGTTCGTGGTGTTGGTGGAGGATGTTTTTCTATTTTATGGTGCTCGAGAAAATTTAAATTCGGTTTTTATGGTAGGTATACAGATATGATGTGAATAAGATGAATATCTTTTTTTCTATTTTCAACTTCAATGCTTTAGTTTACATTTGGACTCATTGGTATCTTTGCCTCAACCCTTTGTATCGAGTCAGTCTGAAGGGTTCTGGTTAAACGAAATATTATTATATTTAAGTAAGAGCACCTGATTTTTTAAATGTTACAACAAATAGCATTTTTCAAAAATATTTACTAATAACCTTGTAAGAGTTACATGTATAAAAAACCTAACCATAATTTAGGAAGCTTTCCTTTAAAGGTAAAAAAAACTTAAAGAAAAGTAATATTTTTTTATTTACATGTTTAATTTATATTGATTAGCTCAACGTACTGAAAAGAACCGTTTATAAAAAAAATTTGGATACCATCAAAATATCATAGCATCTGGTTCTAAATCCGATGAGGCTTCGTAGCTTAACTAAAGGTAAGCTTTTATTTTAATCAATTATATTTCATTGTATCATTTTATTTCATGGTATAATTATTTTATTTTTTCTAGCCCTTAAAAAAGATAACTTTAAAACATGCTTTAAAGACCATCATGCGAATCTTCTTCGCCAACGAAAATAAAACGTCGAAAATTAAAAATTCAAGTATTAAGGTCATCATATCGCGCACTTAAGAGGACGCAGCACCGTTTCGATCAAAAAATTATTCCACAAAACAGAAAAATTGAAAATTTGGGAAATGTGCTAAAAGATGCAAGGAATCAAAATCTTTTACAAGAGGAGCATTTAGTAAATTTATTATCCATGTCGAAATTTATCAAAGAGATTCTAAAACGACAGCTTTACCAAAAGTTTATCCTATAGAAATTCGAACTTTCGCAATGAATCTTAATTTTTATTCACCTAAAGGATATGAGTATGTTCGAAAAATTTTCGGTTTACTATTATCACACTCAAAAACTATTAGTGAATGGTATAAATGTGTAAACGGAAATGCTGGTTTTACGATAGAGCAAATAATAAAACCGTATTTTGCAATATAGTATTTGATGAAATTAATATTCGTAGTCAAGTGGTTTGGAATAGTTTACGATCTATATGCTGTGTAGATTTAAGTAATGGAGATGAAAGTGATAAAGTAGCTTTGCATATTGGGGTTAACAAAAGATGGAAACTGCCCCTTGAGTATTTTCCAATTGCATCGTTAAATAGCCAACAGAAACTTAATTTATTTAATGCGTGTCTTCATAATCTTTTTCTACAGGAGTCCCAATAATTGGTGTTACATTTTATGGTTGTCCAGCAAATTTTCCTGTGGGAAACCTCTTAGGCTACTGAACCAAGGAAGCAAAACATTAAGAATCTCAAAGTTTAGATCCGAGTTTTACAGTTGAAGTTAAGTTGGTCATCGAAAAATTAATCATTTTACCTGATCCTTGCCATATGCTGAAATTAATTCGGAAAACAGTAGCAGAGAAAGGTCCATTAATTGACGATAAGTACGAAGGGATTTCATGGCAGTTTTTAGAGAATTTGTTAGAGCTGCAAGGAACTGAGCAACTTTATTTAATGAATAAATTAAGATTAGCCCACGTTTTATTCAAAAATAACAAAATTAATATTCGATTAGCTACCCAAGCACTCAGAAATTCCGTTCTCTGTTTCAATGGCTTCATTTGGATAACCATTCCCAAGATGTTCCTTCCTTTGTAGGCTTCCTTTCAGTTTTAAATATATTAACTGCATCTAAGACTGTTAAATTTTTTCTTTTGAGTTCTTCAATTATCTCATCTGGTATGCACGTTTGATGTAGACCCCTAGCAACTACTCTAATGAGTCTAGAATTGTTGTCTTCATATGTATACCATAATTGGAGACCTTCATCATTCAATGCAGATGAAAGTTTTCTATAACCGTCTGAATCTGGCGGCATATTTACCCTTCAGACATTGTTGTTTAGCGATACAAGCTTATACTTTTTTTCTGTCACTTCTGTCACTTTTTTTACTAATATGATATGTTCACCCTGATGCTCATTTCTGGAAGCGACACAGCTTTCCTTTTACTGGAAGATTTTACTTCTTGTGTTTTTCGCTTTTTTAAAGCCTTTTTTGATTTTCTCATTATCGAATAGGTTTCTCCTTCTAACTCTTCCTCGTCGGTTCGGTAGTCGATTGAATTACCACCTTTTATTTCTTTGTTTTTGTTTTCGTGGGTTAGGGCTTCTACTTCGAATGGAACTTCAGGATCAGTTTGGTAGTTCATCTTTAGGTTATGTTTAAGATTTTTAACTTCTTTTTCAAGAAGTTGTATATGGTGCTGCATCCATTGCATTTCTTTATTTAATTCTTTATTTTCTTGTCTTAACTCGTCTAGAGCTTTGATTACTTCCTAAGATTGGGAGTTATTAAATGTAACTTGGGATGAGAACATCATTGACTTCTTTACCGGTTTTTTCCAATTCCTCATTTTTTCTCATTTTGACCACTTGTATTTGAATCATCATCGACTTCACGTGATTCTGAATCATCAGCATCTCTGTTTTAATTATTATTTGTTGTTGTAACAATTGTATCTCCAATTCATTGTTATTATTCCATGTTACAGTTCCAATCAATTACCTTATTTTCATAGAGTTGATCCTCTATAAAATTAGACTGAAAATCAATCGTGATTCTCCAAATCAAAACGAGATAAGGTAAGCCGATACATCTTGTACGTTTTACCAATGTTCAATTCATCATTTCTACCATGTCGTTTTATTCTTAAACGTTATGTCCTGGTTTCTTCTTCTTTTTAAATTTTTGTGACTTTGTTTGTTTTCGAACATGACTAATGAAGAGTTCTAATGTCTATAATCTAAACGAAATTCTTGGAGTAGCTTGATTTTGGTCAAGTCAGTCGAGATTTTGGAACTAAAAATTTCTATCGCAAACTTCGGTAGCCGTATATTTGCTTATTGTGTGGAAAAAATTCATAGTTTACTCTAGCAAAATAATCGATGCTTTGGCTTTTTATTATATTCTGTACATGACACCAAAGATCAATCATCTCAAGATATGCTTGATATTACACTTTTTTTAGATTCTCAAAAAACGTCGATTTTAAAAGGATGGTGCAGAAATTTTGGGAAAATGAGGCACCATTTGGCAAATACAGAGGTTACTGTAAGTGACGATGGCTCCTCGAAACACTAAGTGGCTTGGCTTTTTCTGGAAGTCTAAGAAAAATAAGAAGAGCATGCTCGGGTTCGATGGAACGAGATCGTTGAAATGGTACGGTTAGCAATGGCCCGCAAAAACCGGTTTTTATTTTTTTTATTATTTGAAATATTGGAAAAATTAACAAAATATCTTCCTTTTAATTCAGTTTGGATTTATTATGTCTTCACAACTTATTTATCTTTCAAGTTCTTATTTTTTTAATTAAATTTATTTTTTATGATGACATAAAAGTTAACAAAATGTTATCTATGTACAAAAATACAACATTTTTGTTGGATATAAAAAAATTACTTTCAATTTATCTTTCAATGTCCTAGGAAACAACATTTATGAGTTCTAAGTTGAAACATTAATTGAAAAATGTTCCAGAAAAATCTCCCGAATATACTAATAGAAAATAAACGCATTGAAATAGTTTCACCAACAAAATTTTCATCATTTTCTTGTCTCGATTTATTTCGTACTCAGTAATTTTACTTTTTTTTAGCAACTAATCGATTTAAGATTCCTAGCTCTGGAAAGGACTGTGGATAAAAAAGTCTATTGCAATTAATTGAGAAGTCGGTAATTGAAATAGCATCCGTATAAAGTAAAGATTTTTCTGAACTATCTTGCAAATTTGCGATAGTACTTATCATCATATTACACGCAATGAGCGATACATAAATGGATAATAAACTACCGAAACAATTATTGTAATATTTGGGAGAAACTCGTGCATACCCAAAATAATAAAATTTAATTTAATGGATCCATGAATATTCTAATAAAATTACTTTTGTGTAATAATACGTAAAAATCTATTCCAAATTTAACCGATAGTGCAACAACAATTTTTATGTATACATTTTGTGAAATCTATCACATGTTATGTATCCATAAAATGTATATATTGCCATTGAAAAGCATAAAAACTGAAATAAAATATTTTTTGTGCTTTTCGAAAAAAAATATTCAATCATGTTTCATTGAATCATAGACATTCGTCATACGAATAAAATAAAATAATAAAAAAGCTTTCGAGTATATATGTAGCATAAAAAGCATCAATAGTATATATATTTTAATCTAATTTAAATACATACTTGCTTTATCGCTACCACCATACGAGAGCATACCACATATATTTATCCAATTTTTATATTTATGTATATAATGGCAACATTTAACTTTGATAACTGCCAAACATAAACGAGTTTTACATAAATTTTATTATGTGTTGGTGTTTGGTTAATAAAAATTAAATTATAAGAAAGACTGTCGCGACATAGTAGCTTCAGGAAGATATACAGTGTTATGCATCTAGTTTACTATTGATTTAGGACTATTTACTTTATATATTTAATTTATGTATCTAACATCAAAGTAGATTACCGGGTTACCGCCAGTATGAATGTATGCGGTAACTTTACATAAGGACATGATGAGCATGAATAAATTATTTCTTTCAATGACAATGTAAAATTTTTAAATGTTGAAACGGACATAACTGTATATTCTGTATTGTATAAAACCTTTAAAAACTAGCCAGTAGTTGGATTTTACCGCGCCACAAAGTGTAACCACTGCTAAAGTTGTATCAGTGAGTTTATCCCCAACTTGTAAAAATTACGTGTAAACTACTCTCTCTTCTACACAGCTATCGACATCAATACTGATACAGCTATAAAATATTCATACAATTTTACAAATCATTTTCAAGCATAAAAATTCAGGAACGGGTAAGCCTTTACAAATTTACGGAAATGATTGAATAGCCGATTATAGCACACGTATAATAGGAGTCCGATTTTGATCCTTAATCGAGAGCTTTTGACATCGGTATCATTGCCAAATGTTTTATTAAAATGACAGAAAAATATCAGTTAAAATTTGCACATGAATTATCGCCTTAATTCTGTACATCAAATCTTCCAATATTACGTTCAAAAATGCCGTCTATGCAAATGGAATACAACCATATTTCTTTCACTGTGTTCTTACCACAGGTGCAAACACCTCATAATAATCGTTCCCGTATCACTGAGAAAAACTTTGTGCAACTAGCCTAGCTTTGAATCGACAAACGAAACCACCCGTTTCGTAATTCAATTGAAATACCCATTTGTATCCAATAGGTTTTCGTCCTTTAGTTATTTCAGTCAAAACCCAATTTTGATTTTCGTTCAGCGAGTGTATCTCTTCCTGCATGACACTCTTCCATCTTTATGTTCACATTTAACTGCTTCTTTTAAATTTGTGATTTCCTTGATAGAATAAACGTCACTTATTTCATTTATTAGTCGTTTTGGCGAAACTCCGTTGTTTATTCGTGTCGAACGTCGTAGCTCACCGCAGCATCGATATGGTCAATTAATGTAACATTGCCGTTTTCCGATCCAGAATATAAATCCATGTCACTAAAATAAACTTCGCTGTTATTTTTAGATGATGAAGTATCGGCTGATTCGACTGGATTGTCTGGAATAATTGAGACAGGAGCCACATTCGAAACGGTTAATTTTCGATTCGAAATTTCATTTTTTGTCACCGCTCGCTTCTTTTCAATCCCTTTTGCCACCGTCCCTTTAAAGAAAAACTTTACATGTCGGCTAAATACAACCTTTCTTGTTGACGAAAAGTTACATATACGCTTTCGTTGCACCACTACATCCAACCAGAACAGCTTCCATTGCTTTCCAGTTCAATTTTCGCCGCTTTTCGTGTGGTACGTGCACAAAACATTTCGATCCAAATTTATGAAAATGTTTAACACTTGGTTGCTTACGAAACTAATGTTCAAATGGAATCTTTTCTACTCCTTTTGTCCGTAATAGGCTTTGTATGAGATTTGCCATGATCAAGGCTTCTCCCCAAAACATATATACCAGACCAGCATCTAATAATAATGCATATGGCCATTTCAATCATGGTACGATTTTAGCGTTCAGCTTTCGATCGATTTTCTGATTCTTAAGGAAATTTCTTTTTGGCCATCTTCTCTTTTAGGCATATGTCCCAATTTACTTTCTTTCTGCAATTATCTTTGCAATTTGCGATTGCAATGCCGTCGACTAGACCTTTTTCTGAGAGAGTCTTGGCAATAGCATGCCATTGGTGCGCACACATACTTAGACATTCTGATGCGATATACGATCTTAGTGGTTCTCTTAATTTATTTAATTTAACACAAATGTCTCCAACGGCAATCTGCCTTTTGTTATCTCCAGCGGGAATTTCGCAATTTTCACGATCGAAACTGACTTTGTGTCCTTTTTCTGGAAAAAGGAAAAGCTACTTAAACAGAACATTTTCCTCCAGAGACATTGGCCATTTCCAACGCACACATTTACACAATGCGATAAATCTAATTCAATGAATAATTTCTCTTTGCCAACGATATGTGCAATGCAACTATGTGCTTTTTTATCTTTTGTAGTCCAATCTGCGTTAACTGGACTTGGCACTGCATCGTTTACAGTACTCCATGCACCTTTTTCCCTTAACAAGATCTCCATTTTGTATGGCCAGTTAAAATATTTCTCAGAAATATGCAACTTGCTAATCTAATTCTTGAAATCAGTCTCCATTTTCGTGTTTTTGAACTCCAAAATATTCTATTTATTTTGAACAATTTGCAAAAATATTAGTATCTAGTGATTTTCCAGCCCACTTATAGATTAGCAGTTGGGATATTTTATTAAACTAATGAAAAATTCAGGTTTAATTTCTTGTTCCAGCGACAACAGCTACCAAAAATTAGAAACACAAATTATAAGTAAATTACCTTTTTAGTTAATTATATTTAACATAAATAATAAACTTTAAATTATTCTTTTTTTAATTTTATAAAAACGAAATAAGGAACCTTGTTTTTATAAAGAATTCGTTACCACATAATCACATCATGCAAATACAAGTTCACTGTGAAGTATGATTATTAATTCAACAATGCTTTGAATGAATTTGACTTTTTAACTATAGAATGCTAATACACATTTAGAAATGTACATTTTGTTTTGATGCATCTGTCAATTAAATTTTCGCACGGCTTGCATAGTCATTGTTGTTGGTTTGTTTTCGTGCATACACTTGTACTTTAAATTTTTATTTATTTTTTTTTTTATACAAACCGATATCCACACTTACATTCATATAATTTATAGTCGGTTTGTTCAAATATGCTTTTCATAATTGTCTTATGGTTAAACTTGTCTGAACTAACTATGAAAACTATTCACGTTGATAGAGCCTATGAAAACCATTCACGTTTATAGCCTCAATGTAGGTTCAAACACTAAAATATATTTCAATAGTGGAGATAAAAAAACAAAAACCATAAAGCGCACAGTATAACCACAGATAATTATAATAGATGAATATCTTGTATGACTTAGATTTAGTCAAGTAAATTCAAACTACACAAATTAATGCAACCGAAATCTAACCAAACAAAAAATAAATTTAAATATAAAAACGAATAGTTCTATATTATCTTTTTTATTTTGCACTATTTGATTATATAAAAAATAAACAAAAATTTTCATGTTTTTCGTATACTACTTTGACTTTCTTTTTGTTTTTTTGTTTTATACAGTCCAATAGTGGTGCGTAGAAAAAAAAGAAAAGGATTAAAATGGGCGTTTTTATATTTATATATTTTTTTGGTTAGATTAGATTTCGGTTGCATTAATGTGCGTAGTTATTTACTTGTGTAAATTTGAGCCACTCAATATATTCATCTGTTATAATTATCTGTGGTATAACTCTAATATTACACATATTCACAGTATTCTGTTTAGTAACAAAGTCTGAACTCTGCAATCTGTTCTGGGGCCGAAGCTCTCCCAACTCTTTCGCAGTTAATTTTTAACGTCGTACCTTACGCCGTCACCACCCAAATTGAGGACGCACGATTACAGGTTCGATTTTAAATCCATCTGTACATTGCATTACTCCAGCCAGCCTGCACTGACATGGACGATGGTTCGGCCCATGGATTCTGCACGCCAACAGGGGGTCATAGTTGTGTTCATCGTCATCACCGTTCGAAACCAGTTGATGAAAAATCCCTTTTGCAACCCCCCCGTTGGGATTCGAACCCGGTACCTCCCGTCCCAAACACCGCAGGTTTAACCACTGCGCCAATTGCTCAGTGTAACAAAGTCAGTCAAGCCGAAATGTGCTTCATCACTCATAATGATTTTTTGCCAAAAATTGGTGGTCGTCTGTATCGAGTTATAAAAATCGAGCACTTCAATTTCGCGGCCCCTCTTGATCATTTTTCTGAATTTATTGTATCTATTAAATTATGTTTCGTTAAATATACAAATCTATTTTGAGAATTTGTAACAAACATGATGAAGATATTTCCAATTCTTGTGCACGTTGGTGATGAGAGGTACCCGGACATTCAGCAACACTTTTCAGCTTAATTACCACCCCGCATATGGACATTTTCAACATTTTTTTTATACAATGATAGGTTGACTTACTCGGTTCATAATTAGCACCGAAAAATCACGTGGTTTTCTCCGCGTACTTATAAAAAGTTTCATTTATTTCAACGGTAGCATAAGATGGACACATCATATATTGTTTTGTCCGTATATGGATAAACAAAACCAACCTAGAACAAAACACGTATATATATCCTATATATATATATATATATATATATATATATATATATATATATATATATATATATATATATATATATATATTTATTTATTTATATATATATATATATATATATATATATATATATATATATATATATATATATATATATATATATAAGCTGTAAGTAAGCAACAATGGCAAAGTGGAGACTTTTATAAAATAAAAATTATTAATCTTTAATGAAAAATCTTTTATATGTCCTGTACATGTTTTATATGTATAAATATAGATTATTACTATGTGACATACTTTAGAATTACTTTGCCAAACTTTTCATATAAATAATGCTTTTAATTTTTTTATCATTATTTGTTTAGTACACGTTAGCTTTATGTAGCTTTTTGTTTGTAAATTAATTTCAAAAATCGAATAATAAACATAAAAACAATGTATATTCGTGTACACCACCATATATACTTTAAAAGCTGATCTTTGGCAGATAGATAAGAAAAAAATTAAAAACAACTTTGTCAAAAGTCAAAACAGTATTAAACTTTTATTTAATCAAAAATAAAATTTAAATAGAGAATAAAAGTTAAATGGATTCCCCACAAAAAACACAAAAACAAAAATGAACGAGGAAAATGAATGTGGAAAATACTGTGTATATATATATATATATATATATATATATATATATATATATATATATATATAGATCTGAAGGAAATGAAGAAAAATTTAAAAATTTAAATATAAATTGTATGTGATTTTATTTAACCTGAAATTAAATTAAATTTGTTGTTGTTGTTGCTGTTGCTGTTGCCGAAAATAATAAATTTTTAAAAGTTGTACTTTTTATAATTTTGAATTAGTATTTGCATGTATTTGATATTTGTTAGAGCAAAATATCTAATTGAAAATTAGTTTGTGTTATAAAAAACACTATGCAAGATTTATATTGTGGCAATTGTAATTTGTACCATACCTAGAGCTTTAAATGTGTAAGAATATTTACTATTTTAATATTATTGATGTTGTCTTTATTTTGAAGAGAACGGTGCCTCGTTCTCTTATTAGCCAACAGTAGAACTAGTTTTGATATTTTTGCGAAGTGTTCTAACTTTCAATAGTTGCTAAATTATGAAAGAACTAACTAGCTACTTAAATGTTTAGAGAAGTAGGAGATGGTAGGTTGAATATAATTAAGTCAATAATTAAGTTAGGTAATCGGATCAAAAAAAGGTCCACCTAAATTGGAAATATTGCAAAGTTTTATTCAATCAGGAACAAATAAATTTAGCTTGCCAGATTATTCGTAACTGTATAGCCACCAAATCTTTTTTAATCTAAATCTAGTTGCAAGAGAAAATGTGCTACAAAAACAACGGACCTTCAAGGCTATGTCTTAAGGTTGCACTACTTACATATGATTAAGTATCGGGTGGGCTGACATAATTATTTGTCACTAATATAGGATTTGCAGGGCGCAAAATGATCAGATGTGAGTGTGGTCAAAGTGACAGAATCATAAACCACGTGCTTTTGCTCTGAATTCTTCTTGAAGTCTCTTATTAAACATACATTTATTAAATGTTCAAACTTCCGGTACCAGAAGAAGTATACACACCGTTTGGGGTGATTACTATAAAAAAGTGCACATATATGCAGCAAATGGCATCTGTTTATAGGTTAAATGCCTTAAGAGTACAGTTTATGTGCATTTACAACGGTCTCGAATAAGGCCGTTTGGCTCATAGCGAGAATTCGACCTGTTGATTTAGTCGCTAAAAATCGTTTAATTTGTATTCTCGCCATGGGGATGGCAAAAGACAGAAACGGATTTCTATCTGAGTCATTTCCTAACTGAGTATGGTTGTGTTCATGCTTATCTATAAAAGTTCAATCACGATTACTCTTGTTACTGCCTCGAGTGAAATTGAGAACGTAAAGCACGTGTTTTTAGTGTCTGCACTTTAGTAACAGACCGGATTTTTGCAGGTTTACAACATTTGAAGAGGATTAGGGGATTGAGGACTAAACTAGTTCAAAATCTTTCGTTTATAAAATTATTAAAGTTAAACTTGCGCATACTTCAATGCAAAAAGATTTAATATTGATACTTAATTTGCAGGATTTTTGTGGTGGTTGATTGGTGGAAGGTTGGGGGATCGGTGATGAGGAGGAGTTTGTTACGGTTGAATGTGGTTTGTCTGCGAGTCAAAATTGACTTCTACGAGTTGAGTTACAATGAGTACATCGTCAATGTAAACTATGACATTTCCAGTTAAAATCATCTCTCTAAAGATTATGTTCACGAATCTTTGGTATACGCTCGATGTGGTACAAAGACCACAGGGCCTTTTAACATATTCACACTGTCCGTTTGGGGTAAAAACTCGCTAATTTAATAAATTCGGTTGCCACTGGAATATGGTTAAACCCATTTTTTGAATCGATTAGTGTAAAAATACTTTATCGACTGGTCGACAAAACTCATTAAAAATGCAGTGTGGCCTATCATTTGTATTTGCTCTCATTTATATTAGCGCTTACGTCTTTCGGATGAACTTTGTTACTCTTAGAATCGCCGTTTGATCCGCCGTTGTAACATTTGTAGGATTAAATATTAGTAAAAATTCTTTACATTATAACGGTAATCAGCACGCGTCTTCCCTGATACGACAGTGTGTTGAATGCCTTGTTTGCTTGTACTTCACATTTATATTGATACTCTTTAGCAAAATTATATCCTAGATGACTTCTATTTTGTGAAAATTTAATCCGAGCTCTTCGTTATCATTGTTGCCACTAAATCCCATCAAAACACGTGATATCGATACAACACTCAACGTTCTTGGTATTTTGACTGAATGGTTCATAATAGCAGCCGGCAATCTCTCGATTGGTGCGCCAATTTTTTTTCATTCCGCGTTTAGATTCCTTATTTTCTATTATATTCAATATATCAGGGACGAAGCGTGACATTTTTAGGAACGGAAACACGCCTAATTTTAAATCTGATTCTTATCTTTTATTAAGCAGCTTTAATGAGCAACGCAGTGGATGTAATAATCACGTGGAATAAGTTCTTCATAATACCGTGGTCCGTCATAGCTTTGGCATGTTAACTTTTAAAAAATATTTTTTCTTTTTAGCATAGGAATCATAGAATCAAATATTGATTGATCAAATATTCAAAACTAGTTGCCAGCATGCAAGACGGCAGGTTGCGTCAACTATGCATGTTAATAATTGCCGGTTTTGTTGATAAAATTAGGAATAAAATAAAGTCCATGATATTGTCAATTCTACCTCGCTCAATCATTTTTAATGTCATCATTACAGTTAAATTTAAATGAGGACTACCATCTTAACCATGACTATTTCCAGCTTTGGTAATAATAAAATACACAATCAGCAATATAATTTATTTGATTCAAAACATCCTGTTGTTGTTAACCAAAGAAAATTTGGAAAAAACTAATTCGAAAAAAATCTTGTACTTTGGATGATATTTCTAATTTTAAAATTTGGTGTTGGTATTTCATAATTTAAAATCGTTTTATTTTGGTCATATTTTCAAATGATTTTTCCAGAATGTTTTTGATCGATCACACACTCTATCATTTTATACAATTAATTCCCTAAAAATTAAAAATTTTATTTAACTATAATAATTGATACTATAACTATCTATATCACTCTAGTTTCATCTCAACTTTTGTTTGTACTTATTTCACATAAAAGGAGTAGGCTGCTTCATTTCAAAAATTCTAATTGGAAATAATCTTGAGAATTTAACTATTAGGCTCCGTTCGATTTCCATAATAATTATGATCTTTGTAATAATTTTGACATAAGAGAAATAATGGTCTCTTCCATATTTTGTAATGAGCTCATTTGCTGTTCGAACTTTGTAATAATTTTGACTGTTGTAATAGTGAAGTTTCTAGATAAATAGCTAACAATTTTAAATTAATTAAAACTATGATTTAATTCAAATATGGCTTTATTTATGATACCTTCTGGATATATGAATTGGATGTGAATAAACAGGTGCGAAATGTACATCTTGACAATACTGGTATTCCTTCTCGTACTCTAAAATGTATTGTGTCTTACACGGGATCTGTACTGTTATGGATTTATATTGATTGCATTGAGGCGATCAACAATGTTTACCATGCTTTCCACCAATAACATTATTATTTCTATTTTGACGATGATCAGAATGATTCAAAGAATTTCAATCATTTCATGAAATTGGTAGTTTTTGCCAAAAAATCTTATTATTAATAACCTAGTTTATTATCCAAGATGAAACTACTCATAATTTTAACATCATTCACAAATTATTTGCTTTTACGGTATAGAGCTGATAATGGCGCAAGTGACAACATGGCCAAGCAGTGGTTTGTCCTTATATTTTTATAATTATCACAGCACTTATCTCCGTACAAATTTTTATTCTCTAATACTCGTATTCATAAAGTATCATAAAGAAATTGTATGTACACATACAGTTTACTATAAATTACTTCGGAAATGTTAAAGTTATGTGATAATTTGGTTGCATGCAGAATGCTGTCAAAATTATTACAGGAAAAAAATGATAAAAGAAATCCAAGTGGCCTAAGCAAAAATTTGGAAATATATAAAGAAAAACTAAAAATAAAACATATGAACTCATTATTTGTCTTATATGGTTAGCGACAGTGTCACGATAGAAAAATAAAATTTAACATACAACTAGGAATAAATTTTTCTAGCGCATTCTTTCTATACAAGTTTTTATATGTGAACTAAAGAGATACTTGCTGTTTCGAGTATATTATATTGCGTAACTATAGTATAAGGTGTTGTATGAATAGTATAAATTGTATAGGGTTACTAACGTTAAAAATTATTTAATATTTTCATAATAAATGCTGAATATATTTATTATATATTTTAATAAATACATTTAATTATATTTTAATAATTAAATTATTTTTATACGGAAGCACTCATTCCGTTCAATATATGGACGCTTCGTCCCTGATAAATATATAAATATATATATATATATATATATATATATATATATATATATATATATATATATATATATTTATATATATATATATATATATATATATATATATATATATATATATATATATATATATCTGACAATTTTCAAAAAAATGTTATGGATTTGATAATTGCGGTTTTTTACCCAAATTTATATAGTAACAGTAGTTGCATACAAGTATAAAAAATGTATGACCTATGATTTTCCCAATAAACGACAGTACGCAGTAAATTCCTAAAAAAGCTAATACCAATATTATGACATAATATACAAAATCTAAATCCTTTTTACAAAAAATTTCAATAAAACTACAAAACTAAAAACTAAAAATAATTCTTTGCAAGTCATGTACAATACCGTCCGTATATAATATATGTTAGCATATTAGCCTAATATGCTTTTTAATACCATCCCTTCTCCTCTAGATGTCGGTACTTTTATTCCCACCGGTATGTTGATTGACATTATCAGTAAATTGATTAATTTATCAAATGTTTCGAAATAAAATTAGAAATCCATTAGAATTGTTATATAGGAAAGCTATAAGGAAATGAAAATAAAAAGGATTTACTCTGATAAGGATCCCTTAAAAATAATAATAATATAATATATAAAAAGACAAAATGATCAGCTAGATTATACTCGTACATATATACATTGAAAATAAAATAAACGTTTTGGTAACTAGGTGTTGGATAAATCTATAAAAAAGGACGAAATTTTATTGGTAAAATTAAAATCAAAAATAAAATTTTCGTATTTTGAACTTGTAAATGATATCCTTTCTGTTTTATTTTTTATTTTTTATTTTTTTTTACAATTTGGTCGCCTCGTTCTATATCTTCTGATTGTGCTACGAGCATAATCTAAAAACGACACAGGATGGATGAAATAAAATAATATAGGATCCTTGAAATAGGAAATAATTTTGTAAATATTTATTTTGTACTCAGAGCAGCTTCTTATTTTTCTGTGTGTGTGTGTGATGATTGAATAAACGAGATTTCAACGAGATAAAGTTTTATATTCATTCTATTTATGGTAGAAGGATCCACTTTATATATGATACCATTCGTTACCATAGTTATATATTGCACACGGAAATTAATATTCTGGTGAATAAATATTAATTTAATGAATTGTGGTACAATTTATTTTATACCATATCAACAGATTAGATTGTTAAAGTTGATAAATTGATCATTAGACAGTGTAACATTAGTTTTGTTGATTAGAATAAATTTGTTTAGATTTTATTAAGGTTTATTGAAGAAACTTGTCTTATGCTACAACTAGGTGATATACAGTATAGTGTTGAACTGTCAAATACGGAATATTTCAACTATGTTAATGTAGATGTAATTAATGTAGAGTAATTTTTATATAGAAAAAAATATTTTATAGGTTAGACCAATTTAGCAAGATATACATGGCTATGTATAAAATAATTAATAAAATCAAAAAGGCAATTAGTTTCTTCTTGTACTGTATCAAAATAAAAATTAAAATTTATGTGCTTATTACATTCGTAGAGCTGCCTCATAGCTGTTGGGCTGACTACCCACACCTCTGTGTTAACATCAATGCAATACTCGAAACTTGGAAGGAGCATTGCTCTGATTTAATCAATGCTCAACAAGTGTTAAATGATGTATTTGAAATTGCTTAAATAAAGATTGCGAATATGTGAAGAAAGGACCCATCTTACGAGACTAAGAAAAAATCGTGGACCAGGGAATATATATATATATATATATATATATATATATATATATATATATATATATATATATATATATATATATAATCAAAAGTGAAAAAAATATATTTTTATTCTTCAATGGTCCGAGTTATGGCCCAACCTTATTCCTTGTCTACTCATTAATCTATTTTTGAAATTAATCTTGCAGTTCAAGCTACAGCTTTCGCCGATGATTTAGCATTGACTAATTCTCTAAATGATATCTTTATTGAACTTCAGTCGTACATTGAATGAGATTAATGTATGGTATGAAAGATCTTGTAAAAATATCTCTGGATCATCTTTGGCCTGTAAAAAGATGTTGATTAGTTTATCTTTAACTTCCAAATATGAACACAACATCTAGAATTAAAACCGTACCACACATCAATATCTTTCAGCATTCAATTTACTGTATGAAATAATGATTCTTCGTTTTACGTCCCTAAACTGCACGATCAGTTGCTTGAACATGATTTTATTTTGAACATGAATTGTAAAATGTAAAACTTGAAAATTTCCGCCTAATTTGATTTCCGGTTTTTATATATATATACATATAATAAGCCTCCTTATTTGAACTCAATGATGTAGAAGAAATAATCTCAATAGGATATACGAGGGCAAGAACGTATTCACAAAGCAATAAAAGCTAAATAAATCTAAATGTTCAAAAAAAAAAAAAAAAAACGAATCAAAGTTAGTAAAAAAATCTTTATTCTTATTTATTTAAGATAATATTCTTATATTATAAATGATATCCCAATTCGTTGTCTGCAATATACATGTATGTGCTATATGTTTGTACGATGTATATATATATAAATTTATATACAACTTTGTCTTTTCTATTTGCACTTTACCATTTTCTTATAGCTTTAAGCATATACACGAAAGCTTTTTAGACACAACAAAAATCGGTAGAAAAAAACTTTACACATAAAAACTTACTTGAATACTAAAGTGCTGAACATCTCTGAACAAGAAGAAGCAATAGAAAAAATTAAAAAAGTCTTAAGTTCATATTTACGAGTATATAATGTATAATATATATATATATATATATATATATATATATATATATATATATATATATATATATATATATATATATATATATATATATATATATATATATATATATATATATATATATATATCCTACAACACATTCAATGATGCATAGACAGCGATTAAAAAATGTCTGTCTCTTATGCTGAAAAAAAACCAAAGGAAAATATCAAAGGTATATGAAATTGGACGAAGTATACGCGAATGTCAATCAAAATCTGTCGTTGATTGTCAACAAAACTAAAACGGAACAATATTCGGCTGTAACCACAAATATTTCCGGAGGCACACGCATCTGGACAGATGATTTAAAATATGAACTTTCAAAATTTGGCGGTACCTCACTATGAAACTTGAATCCTCCTGGGTTTTGGAGCAATCATAATAATCAATTGATTCATAGTTAGAAAATTATAATGTAGTTACAATAACCTCAAAAACAACAGAGAGTTTACCATAAAAAGATACAGGAAGCAGAATTAAAATATACAAAGCTGTTAAGTAAAAACGCAGGTATCGCAGAACTAGGAGAAAAAAAGAAGTCGAGGAAAACTTGGAGTTACATTTGCCTCTGGCATTTTCGAGCGAAAAATGACAAATTTCCTAAGTTCCTAATTGACACAGGAGCCAATCGTCCAAGTTTAATTAGTCAAAACGGCGAATCCTACTTATGTTAAATTTTAAAAAAGATTCGTGGAGAATATAGAAATCAACAAGAAAAAATGTTGTAATTTTTTTAAAAGGCATTGGATTAACATAGATACAGAATGTATAGTTCTGCCGGGACTGAAATCTTTCGACGACATTACCGACGATGACACATTGAAGGAACTTAATAAAGTTACTGATCGAAAAACAGTCTTCTAAACTCCGAGAAATCCGAAAAAGCTAAATTTATCCGAATTAAAAAAGAATTTCCAAATAATGCTCGCAAAGTACAAAACTTTGGTTCAGTGAAAAACGTAAAACCATTAAAAACAAAGCGGATGAATTAGTCGGTCAACCTTTTAAAGGGACAAACAGCCTTCGAAGAGCCTATATTACTCTATATTATTTCTCTGGATATAGTTAAAAAAACAATGCTGCCGGTACACGAAAATACCGTATGGTTATTCACTTCAAACGATTAAATGCCGTCGTAATCTCAGACACTTACACAATTCTGGACATCTCTAAATACGATCGCGAATCTTGGAAATTCTTCTTTACAAGTTCTTCTTTACAATCGACCCATATAAAAAAACCAAGAACCACTTTTTTAGCATACTGCTTAAGAATCGTTTTTCATGTATAGCCTGCGAAACAAAAATTAGATGGGGAGTTAAATCGAGTTTTAACAAAAAGTGAATTCGTTATGTTTAATCAAGTCTTTCTTGAGTTTTACGAACATAATACCGTATATAAATATCAAACGTCAATTTGTTAAAATTTGTTTTGGAGTTTCAAATTTTATTTATATCTAGTGTTGCCACTCCATTTTTACCGAAACGCTTTCAGTTCATGGAGAAAATTCTGATTTTGAAGCAGTAAACCTGTTTATAGATGCAATTAAAAAAAACTGACTAAACTTACCTAAATAATACTGAAACTTCTACTCCTCATTCAATGCTGCTTAGATCACCAATAAATTGATTATCGATTTTTGTTATAAAATACAGGAATCCTCTGAATCAGTTAGACTACGTAAGATATTATCAAATTGTCCGGCCATTCCAAGTTGTCTCCAACAGCCGGATTTAACGAGTAAAGAATCCTTGGAGCTGCTTCTGGAAACTTATTTTCTGGGTTGTCCCGATTCTCCTCCTATTTTGCCAGAGGCTAATAGGGCTATTTGCCTCACAGAAAAAATTGGTAACAGGTCCGAATGGTGTTATTCCTGCCGATATCCAAAAATGACTTAATTGTTCCCTGGCTTGAGGTCAGTTTCAAAAAAAGCCTTGAACTATGTCATATTCCAAAGAAATGGACTTAAGTAAATCTAATTTTTATATCTAAGGCGGGAAAATGCTCTTATTGCAATCCGAAAGACCTTAGCTTATCTTTTTTTTCCTTGAACATTTTAGAAATACAAATAGAGACTTACCTCAAAGGATCAATTGAGCCTGAAAAGCTGTCAACGTCACAGCATGTATAATATAAGAGGAAATCGGTAGAAACTGCTCTCCATTCCCTCCTATCGAGAAGTCTTTCGAATATCAAGAATTCTCTTTCGTGACCTTTTGTGATATAGAGGGTGCCTTATTGTCACACCAGACTTTAATGTCAAACCAGTGGCCATCACACAAGCACTTTCAAATTTGGGGGTGGAAATGGCACTTGGAAGCACCTTGCTTATGCAGATGATGTTCCTATTGGCGCTTTCGGTACATTTCCTTATTTCCTCAGAGATATTGTGCAGAATGATTTTTGCATCCTGACTAAATGGACCAATAGTTGTAGTCTTAGTGTTAACCCACATAAGAATGAATTGGTTTTTTTTCCAGGAAGTATAAACCTCCATTTTTTGACCCTCCTACTTTAATGGAGTTGTTTTGAATGTCGTAAATAAAGTGAAATTCTTGGGTCTTTTTTTAATAGCAAACTAAGCTGGAAGCCAAATATTCTGGAAAGAGTAAACAAACCTACAATAGCTCTCTACTCCTTGAAAAGTGCCATTTAAAATGGATGAGGGCTAAAGCTTCACATTGTGCATTGGCTTTATACCTATGTAGTTAGACCAATTCTAATGTATGGCGTTATAATTTAGTGGTCCGCCTTAAATACAGTAGCAAACCAAAAATTGTTGTTGAAAGTACAAATAACTGTATTAGTGGTGCACTTATTAGCACTCCTACTCAAGCACTGGAGATTCTCTTTCATCTCATATCTCATGCTATCCTGGCCAAGCAAGTGGCTGCGAGTATAGCTATAAGGCTTAAATCAATTTCTCTGTGGTCTTGTAATATTATGGGACACTCATCTATTCTAACGAATAAATAAATCCCCAAATCTATGGACTGTACCACCTCGACATCGTCCCTCGAAGCTTAGAAATTAAGCTTCGAGGGACGATGTCGAGGTGGTACAGTCCATAGATATTTTGATCTATGGACTGTACCACCTCGATGAAGAAAACTGATATTCCTTCCAGAGAGGACTGGGCGAGTGGAGCTGTTTTAAAGTCAGCTTTTAATAACTTCTATACTGATGGCTCGAAAATTGATGGTAAGGTCGGTGGTGGAGTTTTCTACAAAGAACTAAATGTAAATCTCTCACTCTGCTTCCCTGATTACTGTAGCATTTTTTAGATAGAGCTTATAGCAATCAAGGAAGCCATATACTGGGTGGACTAGGTGAAGTATCAAGTAATATCTGTAAGAGATATTGGCATTTATACGGACAGTCAGACTGCCATTAAAGTTATACAATTAGGCTTTATCACGTCTTTTAATGAGCTGGACAGTTTAACATGTTATATATGGGTGTTAGTGCACTTCAATGTTACGGAGAATATAAAAGCCAATGGACTCTTGCGACAAGGCACCACTTGCTTCATCTTACCATGCAAGATGGACGTTGAAGTTCTACTTGCTATACATGTGAAATTACTATAGGCAGATTTGGCATAATTTGGAGTTAGAAAGGTTTAATCAGTTAAAATCTATGCAACGGTAAAATATTAGCACAGTTGTGGATATCATTAGCTGGCACTGTCTTATCGGTAAGCATACCAATAGACTTTCATGATTACTGTCAAAGTTACAAGGACGAAGAAGTGGAGGAAACAAAACTTGATTTGTTATGCAATAAAACTAGTATGGTTCAAAACAGTTTTTGGGAGCTTACTTCCTGTGCAATCTGGCGAATCTCAGTAAATTGAGCGTTATAGAGATATCCATTGCTTCGTTAGAAGCTCAAAATGGTTTCAGGTAATGAGGTAACGCAATCTTTGTGATAAGGTTACATACCACATGTGTCTATGCCTATCGTCCTTTTTGGACGGCAACCTTAACCTAACCTAATCTAAGCAAAACCAACCATGTTTTTGACGAGTAATGCTAACAAATAGGGTGGCCGAAACTTCGGAGGGTTCTATCTAAAATCAAAAATTAGAAAGGAGAGCTGACAGATGAGCAGATTAAAGCAAAAAAATTATTTTTAAAAAAACTTTAGTTAGTAAAGAAACTGTTAACTACGTTACTTCAAAGTTGGTTAATGGCATTATGCTTATTTTACAATCAAGGAGATATAGTCCTTTTGGAAAACATAGAATTGTCAATTACTTCAACCGCATTTATTTCTAACCTAGAGAAAGTACACACTTCCATCTACTATTATGTTTGGATAATGCACCAAGGGGTGCGGTTGGGATCGATTATGACAAAGCAATTGCATTGATTGAAGCTCTCACCTCAGTAGGTTCATCAGAAGCATCTTGATGCTTTATTATTCATTACTCATTATTCATTTCATCATTATTCATAATAGTGACCAGAAACTTCTAAACCCAAACTCAGGAACCATCGATGACGTAGTATAGCAGTTACGTTGAATTAGCTTGATGCAGTACGGAAGAACAAAGACAACTTGATAAAGACTCGAGAGTTTCTCAAGCTCATGAGAAAAGTAAAATAATTTAAGCTGGTACAACATATTATATGGTTGTTAACCTCAAAAAACCCACTCCCTTTACAACTGTTCTAGACTGGTTCTGGTGGTTTTTGGAAGCCTTTTCTCATCAAACTTATCATCGAAATGTTTATCCTATATATCTTTTATTAAGGAAAGCCGTGTTTGCGAGAGAAGGCGCAACTGTTCAAGCTGCGTTTAAAATCACCGTTTCGTATTTCCAAACGCCTTTATCGAACAAAGTCAAGGGTTCATATAAATCTTTATGCAAGTATACCAAGATGATACTGATCGATGAAGTCAGCATGGTTGGAGCGGGCACGTTAGAACGCGTAAATTTGAGACTGAAAGCAACAACGGGACATTCGCTTTTGGTGAATCATACATCATTTTTATTGGTGATTTGAGGTATTCCCATTTTGAAGCAAAAACACAGTGGATCGATGATTTGTAGTTATGGAAGGGAATTGTCTCACTATTATTCACAAAAGTTGACCATTGAGATGTTCAAAAAGAAGGGCACTAGAGAAAAGCTTCACAAACTCAACACGATTATCATAGAAGGGTTGCCATATATAACATTTTTTTCGTTGCAGATAAACTCTATACGATAACCACAAATGTAGACGTTCTGATGGGCGTCTTTTCCATAATGGCTTCGGTGCCAAAACACGTGCAAAAATTTAGGACTCTGCATATGCGAAAAGAATTAGTAGAGCAGCGGTTCCTATCAATCGTAGATGCATTTGGTCTTCGTATGGGACCCAAGGAGACAGCCAAAACCAAAATGGTCTAGGTCATCTCCATTGTGAAGCAAGGTATAGACTTGGGACACAAGGTCTCCACTTTATGGCCATCGAGGTTCTTGAAGAGCAATGAGTTCCAAGCGATAACATTTTGGTGGTTTCCATATATTATTTTGGTGATTTTGTTGACAATTAAGTTTTTTAAGGATGAAAAAATCACCCTAGCAATCCAAACATTGTTTAGTCGCTACGAGATGCCAATGGTGCTATGGTGGAATTCTAAGGATAACATGTTCGTTTAGAAGTCTTTTACGATGCATGCTGAGATTGTCCCCAACTACAGAGGCTAAAAATTCTAAAGTATACTAAGTATTCCTATAATTAAAACTTAATACTACTCGTGATATATCCTAACATAAATACGATAATAAAATAATTAAGCGCTACCACTTTCGCTTCTTATTTGTGTTTATGAGTAGTTTAAGCCATTAAACCAACTATAAAACTATACATATATACACAATTTATATTTAATTATTTAAGGTGCTTTCTGTGAGTTAACGGTAGTATAAAAACTATACGTATGACATAACCTTGAGAATATGATGTCGATATGCCATACTATATGCTCATAAAGTCTTAAGATTTTCTTTTAACTGTCTATACGGGTGTATTATTTATATACTCTAATAAGAAGAGCTTTTATACTTTTTATGATTCATTTCGGTAAATAATAGCGTACGTAATTGCGTTTTAGTTTAAATCGTTTCGTTTTTACAACGATTAGATAGTTAATTTTTTATGACAACATATAACAGAATCTAATATACTCGTTGAACCATATAATATGGATGTCAAAATGTTGCGACTAAGTTGTTAAGTACGTAACCACTAGAAACCGAGCAGTTGGTACAGTGTTTAAAGTTTTGATTGTTGGGTCAGCAGATAAATAGTTGAATCCTAACGAGAGAATGATGTAATTTCACTTAAAAAATAAAAAATGATAATGGCAAGGGCAAGGGCGTTTATGAAAATTAATCAACTATGGACTCCAGCTCTTGCTGTCTACTTTGTAATCTTCAACAAAACGCGTCAACATAACACGGGATTATCGCTTTAAAAGTTGTCGAACTATTGTAACAAGCATGAGTGACGATGCAAGGGAATTTACAATCAGAAGGGGCCTTGCACAGGGGTCTATTAAAAGACTAGTTTGGTTGGCAGATGGCATGACGGAAAAAACATCAGTGGTTGACATCTAAACTCACCTGGAACTTTTGGAATCGGCATTTACCTAGTTCGGAACTTGCAAAGCCCAATTAGCCAAATAGTATGTACCTTCCGGATTAGATGATTATGAATTGAAATATCTGAAATTGAAATCAAGGTTAAGGTAAATTCATCAGACGAACCTCGGGTCATTGCATGCCTACCGAAGTTAAATGTACCGAATATTTCCATTAGATTAGGTTAGGTTTACATGGACGTCATTCAGGGACGTGGCATAGACACAAAAAAGGGTCCGTAGCCCTACCACAACGAATTTTCTTCTCCACCTCTTGCTACTGAAACCAATTCGAGCTCCTGACGAAGCAAAAAATATCCCTAACACCCACTCTGCTGAGGTATGAAAGATCGCAAAGGCTACAAGCTCTTAGAAACTTAAACATGTACAGAGCCAGGGTAGGACAGGTGCAGAGATAGTGGAGAAAAGTTTCACCACCTCTTCATCCATGCAACCACGACAGTAATCATGAGAGAAACACCATGTCTACTTGCATGCTTACCAATGAGACAGTGTCCAGTGATGACACCCACAATTTTACCAATACTACAACGATTCATAGATATTAGTTGGTTAGACCTGACTAAGTCGAGTATAGGCCAAATCTTCCACATGATGGCGCGTGAGTTATGAGTTGACCACTTTTCATTAATAAGTAGCTTACACGTAGAAAGTAGAGGTACCCAGTCTAGGGAGTTCATCGGCTTTAATATTCCTCGTTTTGTTAAAATGCACTGGCATCCACGTAAGACGGATGTTGAATTGTTCAGCCATCTCGTTAAGAGATGGAAACAGTCCCGGGCTACTTTCGACGTAAGAAAGTCTGATTGTAGGACTTTAATTGCAGTCTGACTATCCGTAAAAATGCCAATATCTCTTACAAATATTACATTATACTTCATCCAATCGATGGCCTCCTTCTGCTTGAAAAACACTACAGTGATCAGGAAGGCAAAAAGAGAGGCTTAGAATTAATGACTCGCAAAAAATCCCACAGTCAGCTTTACCATCCATCCTCGATCCATCCGTGAATAAATTAATCGCATCGGGCTTCATAACTGCTTCACTCGCGCAGTCCTCTCTGGAGGGAACATCAGTTATAAATTTAGCCTCGAGACTATGACTGGATGATATAGTCGATTGGTTTGGGAATTCTTTTATTATTTAGAATAGACGAGTATTCCTTTGTATTGCAGATCTACAGATAAATGGATATGAGCAGCTGCAAACAGCCATCTGTTTAGCTAAAATATCAAGAGGGATGAGATGAAAGAAAATCCAATTCTCTTTCATTTCATCCCTCTTGATATTTTATTGGCTTCCAATTCCGTTTGTTGTCCAGAGTAAGACCCAAGAATTTTACTTTATCAGTGATTTAAAAACAAACTCCATTAAGAGTGGGTAAGTCAAAGAAGGGAAGTTTATATTTCCTGGAAAAAATAACCTCTTCAGTTTTAAGTAGATTAACATTTATACCGCACCTATTGGTCCATTTTATTAGAATACCAAAGTGATTCTGCATGAGATCACTCAGGGTACTTAGATATTTACCGAAAATACCAATTGCAATGTCATCCGCAGAAGCAACCACGTTAAAGCCCTCCCCCTCCTGGTTTAGTAACAGGCCATTTATGACCAAGTTTCAAAAAAGGAGGATAATACACCTCCTTGCGGTGTACCTCTACACACAAATCTACGGATGGATGCCTCACCAATTTGAGCCAAAATGAATCTGCTCCTAAGCATCTGATTAATCCAGCAGCCTAATTATACATCCACCCCAAATCTGAGAGTGTCTGCGTGATTGCCTCAGGTTTGACATTGTTAAAGGTACCTTCTATATCACAAAAAGTCGCCAGGGAGAATTCCTTATGTTCGAGCACAGGCTGTCAACTTGATATGGATAAAGACCCTCATCTCCTTTTCTATGTTAATCGGTTTTAAGCGAGTACCCGCCGCATTTTTTGTTGTTAATTTATTATTTTTATTTAATGTATCCATATTTCGTCCCACCAGTAGCGGTCAAAGAAGGTCCGTCCTAGAAATCCGTAATACAAGAATAAAGCTCACTACATTTGAAGGACGCCAGGTATCCAGAGGCTTTGTTTGAGACTGAGCTATTTAAAAAGGGCCTCCAGTCAGGTTGATTATCAGCATGGGTCGCGTAACACCTTAATCTGACCCTTATTTTAAAGTGCTACGAATCGCATCTATTATTTGGCCGACCGAGGCCATTGCCCAGATGGTACCAAATGGATATTTATTAGACTCAATTGGTGGACTCTAACATAGTTACAATAATGGAGATACGCCAAAACCAGTTAACCCACTCCAATGCCTACCCTATTGAACTGCACCCAAAAGTAACTACAGGGAATTTCTAAGTTCCAAGGATTTATATTAATCATCATTACATCGTAAAATAAGGTTAAATGACGTGGAAAATTTCCAGTATTTGAAAGAATATCCGAATATCTCTGAAAAGATATGTCAGTGATACGACAAGAAACAGCATGTCCCAAATGACGTTATCAAAACCTTCAAAACTAGACCAAAAAACCAAATAAACATGAGCGGTCGGAACGGTGGGAATAAATTTCCCAATTTTCACCTTCCTCAGTGAACGCTGAGAAGCCCTTGAAACTTGTTAACTACGAAATGCACCACCAAATGCATCGCGTTTAAAAGGCATCAGCTAGCGACATAGCAATTACGAAACTCTCAAGAGCATTGCTCTTATTGTAACGACAGCCACCAAATTTATTCATGAGAATCGTTCAAAGAGCTAGATTCCAAACACAAAAGGAATCAAGCAGCCAAGTTAAAATTACGTTTTAGCAAGTGATTTTGTCACTAATGTGATTTTGTCACCTGCTTCGGGCGCTCATTACGAAAATCAATTCAAAAAATTGGCATTCTTCTAGAAACTCGAATTATACCTAGTCGTCCATTTTCAGTAGTTTGTGTGAATCATGCAGGGCCACTCCCCTTAACATCAAAGAAGGACAGAAGGATACAATTGGGAAAATAACATCTTGTAATTTTTGTGTTTGCAGCCAAGGCATTACACTTCGAACTCGCCCAAGAATTAACAACCGACGCCTTTCTTGCAGCTTTAGATAGATTCATCGCACGAAGGGGAATGGAAATACATTGAGACAATGGCATACATTTTATTTGAGCTCAACGTAAACATAATGAATAATACACGTTGTTATCGTCACAAGAATGCCAGTTAAAACTAAACACATTCACAAATGCGAAACAAATTCAATGGAATTTGTCCAACCGCACTTCGGAGATATCTGGGAGCGAGCAGTGAGATCAGCAAAAATTCATTTAGTAAAAATTACTGGGAATGTACACTTAACATCTTTATTTTTGAAGGGAGTATGTTTGGCATCAGCACACTACTCACGGTCAAAATCACAAACTGTGCTTTCCACTCCATATATTGTAAATAACTTACACAAAAGTTAACTAAATAATCAAATTTACCTCTGTTACTGTTATTTGAAACAATTGACAGTATTACCGAATTTCAAAATAATTATAGTACATTTCAAATATGTCGAAAGCTTTTTAAAAGAGAGAGTAATTCTTGTGAGTATGAACTCGCTAGTGTGTCAACGATTGAGATTTTGGGTAGATTAGCTAACGTGATAGGCTAATTGCACTTAGCTAATCTTTAGACTGTCAAAAGTAAGTTTTACGTACCTATAATACAGAGAAGTAAAGACCAAAAAGCAATTTAAATATATAATTGAAGTAATTTGGTTGTAAACCACCTAAATCACTGGACCGTAAAAATTATTATAATTTTATGATCACCTGTTAATTAGGTTTTTAAATGTAAATACGTTCATACAATAATTTAATTTGAGTAAATAACCTACTTCCGCGACTCAAAATACATTTAAAAAAATTGTTGCCGACCAATTTTATGTTATTCTCTTGAACATTGCACACAAATGCAGACGACCATAATATGTTTAAAATCATAAAGTTGTTTTTATTAATTTGTACAATTCAAATCGTTGTATGTGATGATATAAATTGTGATCGAGATATACCAGATGAATCTAAGCCGGGCGAGTGTTGCTATTTACCGACAATAATTCCGCAAGATATGCGCACGCAATGTATAAAAAGTTTTGGTACAAATAATTCGAATGGTAGCGTTTCGAAAAATTTAACTGCTGAATTAAAGATGGCGCAATGCATATTCGAAAAGGCTAAAGCTACCGAAGACGATACAATAAATGAGGATCGTGTTATAGAAGTGACTAAGTCGGCATTCGCAAAATTTAACGATTTAGAAGATGAATTTGAGGATGCGGTTGAAAAGTGTAAAAAGAACGAGATGAAAATGTTAAAAGATTTTAATAAAAAAGTCAAGGTACATAATTTTACGTACGACCATGATGTTAATCCTGTGTATGCCCTATACATTTCGTGCATTGGATCACGTTTGATAGGCGAATGCCCGGATAGTTATAAAATCGAAACGAAGTCATGTTCAAAAACTCGCAAATACTTGGAAAAATGTTATTACCAGTACCCATATCCATTATTCATTAACTTTAATCAAATTTAAATGTACTCGATACCTATGTATGAAATAAACCAAATAATCCAATCAACTGTGCAGATCATTAGTTTCATTTTATATCTAAGTAGGTACCGATATTCAGAGATTTTCTAATTAACTTTTGTGCAACTGTGAATTTTAAATTGGCCAACTGTTATTTCCGCCCTTATTTATATGTCCATATACAAAGCAATCTAAATAATTAAGTCACTTTAATTAGTGTAATGTATACGTATTTATCGCAACAATTACAACCAACAGTTTCCATATAATGATTTATCTCAATTATTTGATTTTTCCAAGTTGTTGTTGTTGTTGTTGATTTAATTTATGGTGGAATGAGGTGGGTTCACAAATAAAAAAAAATTGTCGAAGAATAAAATGTAAAGATTAATTTTAATTTGGTATTTCGACATCTTCCGGCTTTTTTATATTTTAACAAAATTTTCAGTTTCATTTTTATTTTTTTATATGGAAATTAGGGTCGGCAGATGGTTATCATAAAATATGAAACGAATTGAAAATATCGATAATACTATGGAAAACTTTTTTTTCGAATTTTCATTTAATTTATGAAAATTAATTAAAATAAATAGATTTTTTTTTCGTTTTCTTTTTTTTTTTTTATTTTTGGAAAACTTTGTTTTTTTAGGAATTATTTTGAAAATTTAATTTAAATAATTTCCAATTAATTATGGTAAAACGAATTTTAGCTTTTC